>ML103735.1:0-15018 GCA_003697995.1 Taxidea taxus jeffersonii | reverse complement strand
TTTTTTTTTTTTAAAGACTTTATTTATTTATTTGACAGAGAGAGAGAGAGAGAGAGATCACAAGTAGGCAGAGAGGCAGGCAGAGGGAGAGGGGAAAGCAGGCTCCCCACCGAGCAGAGAGCCCGATGTGGGGCTCGATCCCAGGACCCTGAGATCATGACCTGAGCCGCAGGCAGAAGCTTACCCCACTGAGCCACCCAGGCGCCCCTGGTATGGGGTTTTAACTAGTCGGTCACATGCACCAGCTTTAGGAAAGAATTTCAGAAAGTCGGGAGGAAGGGCAGGTATGACGCTAGAGACATGAAAAACATGCAAGAGGGACAGGAGGCTCTAGATAAGAAGGTTCTGAGAGCATAACCAGGGATAACCTCAGTGAAGAAGCGGACGTGTCGAAATCCAAGCGGGCGCTCCTTGCAAAACACTGAACATAAAGAAATTCATGTCAGTCCTGGAGGGAGGGTCAGAGAGACAAGGACAAACTCGAGAACACTTCCTGAGTAGCATCAGGAAAGCCAAAGCTTTGCAAGGAACGAGTGTTTTTTATTTTTATTTTTTGACAGAGAGAGAGAAAGAGAGAGAGAGAGAGCATGAGCAGAGGGGAGGAGCAGAGGGAGAGGGAGAAGCAGGCTCCCCACTGAGCAGAGAACCCAACTCGGGACTTGATCCGAGGACCCCAGGGTCACAACCCAAGCCAAAGGCAGAAGCTTAACTGACTGAGCCACCAGGTGCCCCAAACAGGTGTTTGTTTAGTTTTTTGTTCCTTGTTACTGTGGTCATTTGTGTATTTGTTTTCTGGTGCTGCTCTGACAGATCACCCCAGATACAGTGGCCTGAAAGCGCCCAAACTCATAACTTGACAATCCTGGAGGTCAGAAGGCTGACACCGGTCTCACTGGACTAAAATCGAAGTGTCACAGGTCTGCACTCCTTCTGGAAGCTCCAGGGGAGAACCGGTTTCCTTGCCCTCACCGTGGCTGCGAGACGTGGCCTGCATTCCTTGCCTGGTAGTGCCTTCCTGCATCTGCAAGGCCAGGGGTGTTCAGCCATGTCTGCCTCCCGCTCCCGTCTCCCTGTGATGCCCTTGGAGGCCCCCAGGCTCATCTCCCTGCTGTAAGCTGCTGATCAAGCAACCTTAATTCCACCCGCAACCTGAAGTTCCCTGACCCCCTCTATCGTCTTAGCCACGCAGCCTAACAGATTCTGAAGATGAGGGTGACCTCCTGGGGACCGTTCTGGTTTCATGGGAAGTTTGGGAGTCTTTGGCAGGAAGAGGGCTAATAAGAAAGATGGGTGAGAAAGGGGCAGAGGCGCGGCGTGGGGAAGGTGGTAGGCGCGAGGGGCTGTCAGAGCCCACGCAGAGGCTGGAAGGCCCACAGAGCGAGCATGAGCAGTGTTTAGAGGGAGCTGCGATCCCACCCAGCGGGGAGATAGTGGAGCAGATGAGAATCCTGGCTCAGGAATTCAAATGCGCAAGAAAGGCCACATTTAGCTGATTTCTTCAAATTGATTTCAATCTGACTCCAAGTCCCCATCCTGCCAGTATGGCAGGAAACTCAACATGAATTATTACCAAAGCTTCTCCTCTCCCCAGAATCCAGAGGCCGTCCCCTCTGAACAGTTACCCACCATGACCCCTGCAATCCTGTGTGCCTGGAGCTGAGTACTTGCACGTACCAACGCATGACAGGCCCGAGACGAGTACTAACATCCCTATTTGACCTGTGAAGAAGCAGAGACCCAGAGAGGTTTAGGAACTCGCCTGAGGCCACACAGCTCCAGGCCATTATGGCTGTGGTCGACATCCTCCTTGTAGCAAGTAGCTCCTTGCAGGTCTTGGCTGGCTCAATGCCACACAGGGGGTAACCATTGGTAAGATGGGGCACCATGGCCCCTGTGCTCCCCTCCACACCAGGGATACCATGCAGCCGGCCACCCAGCCAACTGTACCACTTGCTCAGCACTGCCCAGACCTGCTCCCTCCGCTACCCGGATTAATGATTTTTTTGCCCCCTCAGAGAATCAGTTGCCATTAAAAATATTTATCATCTTCTCTTTAACCAATGCCGGGAAGAGACAACCAAGCGAATACTTCTATTTTGGGCCTCATTGTACACAACTCCCCTGTGGGGAGGGAATGCACACAGATCCAGCTACCTTCACTCATCTGGGGACTAGGATATTTAAAGATGAAAATGTCCCCATTAAGACTTCAAGAAAGTATCCCGTCACACAAGGAAGGGAGTGCCCAGCATCCTCGAGCTAGTTCCTTTACATTCCAGAACATGGCGAGAACCTGAGAGGAATCTCCGTGCCCCGACTCGGGCCTCTTTGAGGAGTCTCTTGGGAAGGCAGTGGGTGCCAGGAGACTAGCAGATTTTGAAGTGGTTTTTTAAAAATGGAGGAAGAGGTAGATTCCAAAACCGACAGATCTGAACATTGGCAAAACCTGAAAAGATTATTAAACACGTAATTTGTAAGCCATTAGCAGAGGAAATGGTCTTGTTTCCTTTAATAATGGGGTTCTCCTGACCGGAGGATCGCTGGGATGTCACGCTCTGGGTTGAAACAGGAACCTAAACGAAGACCCCCACTGAGACCTCTCAAGGTCAGGATACAGAACTGCCATCCGGACGATAACCTGGTTAGGTAGTGTTATGGGCTGAAGGCTTGTGTCTCTCCCAAGTTCACGTGTTGAAGCCCTAACCCTCAATGTCATGGCATTTGAAGGTGGAGCCTTTGGGACATAATTAGGCTCCGATGAGGACCTGAGGTTGGGGCCTCGTGATGGGATGAGTTCCCTTGTAAGAGAAGGCAGAGATATCGGAGCTCTCTCTCTGCCCTGTGAGGACACAGCAAGAAGGCAGCCGGCCGGGAGCCGGGCTCTCGCCAGAACCCAACCGTGCCGGCACCCTGACCTCGCACATCCAGTCTCTAGAACCGTGAGAAAATAAATCTCTTGTTGGTTTAGCCTCCCAGTCCGTGCTATTTAGTTATGGAAGCCCAAGCAGACGAACACAGATGGGTTTGTAGCTGGCTCAGGGAAAGTTTTTGAAAAGTGATTAATGAAATTCTATCAGGGTCAGGGGATGGTGGCGGGGAACAGGGTAGACCTAAATTGACATATACAGGGTGCACATGCCCTGGATCTATGCCATCCCACATCTGAATCATTTGCACGGTGACAAGTAAAGAGGCTAACGCATGTGAAGCCTGCCCCGGGCTGGGGTGGGCAGAGGGCTAGCTTACAGGTCAGATAACCGAACCCCAGCACAGAGCCTGCTTCCACGAGGAACTCAACTTGCAGATCCCCCGCCTCCCTTTGTGCCATGCTCTTGTGTCATGTGTCCTTGAACTCTTTCCTCTACCTACGATGGCCCTCGACTTCATCTAGTCAAGGAACACGCACTCCTTTCTTACATTGCATTCCCATGTCATCTCGGTGAAGTCTTCGTGGACCTGTGTTCCCGGGAAGCTGAGCCCTCCCGGGGCTGTGCCCTTTGCTTTGTAATTTGTGTTTTAACATATGTCTTCCTACACGCGATCTCTGCTACGATCTCCCAGGCTCCAGAAGGGCTGTGACGGCCTTGCTCGTTTCTGTATCGGCGCCCAGCATAATGCCTCGTGTGTAGTAGGTACTTGATAAGCATTTGCAGAGGGAAGGAGAGGGGCAGAGGGAAGAAAGGAAGAGAAGGAGAGAGGAATCAAGTTGACTGTTGCTCTGCTCTTGCCATAGGAAGGGGTTTTGATGATCTATTGCTACATCAGAACCACTCCCACACTGAGTGTCTGAAACACTATCTTATCTATCTTATTTGCCACTTCTGTGGGTCAGGAACTCAGCTAGGGCTCCGCTGGGTGGCTCTTCTCCACACGTGCTGGCGGAAGCCATGCACTTGGCTGTATTTGACAGGGGGCTTGGAAGGTCAAGAAGGTCAAGGAAGGTCAGTCATACGGCCGGCATTCCCACACTCCGCCATGTGGCCTGTCCCCCTCCATGAGACTTGAACTTGCTCAGAAAATTGTGGCCAACTAATGTTGGACTTCTGGCATGGCGGCAGGTTTTCAAGACAGGGAGTCCCAAATGGCAAAGGCTCACAGAAGCTGTGGATCTTGGGAGGCTCAGAAGTGAGGCAATGTCATGTCTGCCACATTTTATTGGCTTAAGGAGGTCATAGGGCCAGGTCAGATTCCTAGGGAGGCTTCAAAGGGAGGAGTAGCAGAAAGGGGTGTGCAATGCTCCCAGCAGCCATGCGATGTAGCTAAACCACCATATGCTTTGGTGAGGGGACCTGGGTTCAAATCCCACCACTCTCATATGTAGGTCTCAGGTGACTTAACCTCTTTGGGCTGGTCCCTCTCTCTGGGACATGGCTCTGAGGATAATGAAGAGGGGCCTCTTTCACAGGGTTATTGTGGGTTTCAAATGAGCTCATGCATTTGAAAATGCTTTACACGGACCTGGTTGTTACCAGTGGCAGAGCCAGAAGTGGTAACCAGGCCAGAGAGACAGCCCACAGCCCTTCCCAGTGGCCCATGCAACCCTGGGGAAGACTCAGCGACCACAGAGTCCCCAAGGTCCAGTGAGCGCTGGCCACCCGTCTGCCGAGGAGCCCTGTCTCACCCTAAATAAGATGCAGGTCATACTCCTGTTGCTGTGTGCCTAAGTAGTCTGTTCTCATGCCTCTGTTGCCGGGGTGGGGTTTAGGGCTGTCAGGGAGTGGGGAATGCTT
The DNA here is from genome assembly GCA_003697995.1 of Taxidea taxus jeffersonii. Taxonomy (NCBI): domain Eukaryota; kingdom Metazoa; phylum Chordata; class Mammalia; order Carnivora; family Mustelidae; genus Taxidea; species Taxidea taxus. Next base: position 10,288 of record ML103735.1, on the reverse strand, counting down.
GGCAGGGGTTTGGGGGAGCAGAGGGCCTAATTTAAATCCAGTTGGAAAATAAGCACAAGAAGATATCTTTTTTTTTTTTTTTCAAAAGACTTTAAACTGACAATGCTCTCCGCCCTGAACTCCCCAACCTGTGTGAGAAGCACAGAAGGAACTCTGACCCCACAGGCCCAAGACTGTGGGCCTTGGGCTGAGCAAGGACCCGTCTTGTCAGGAGGTAACAGCAGATGTGTCCCGGTCATGTGCATTCTTGTCACAGAGGCTGGCCGAGCTGCTCTTTCTCTCCTGACTGGTGTCCCGGCTTCCCCATGGTCTATGCTCCCCACAGCTGCAGTATCCTCTTAAATCCCTGTTTCTTCACTTGTCAATTTCTCTCTTTTTTAAAAAAATGTTTCAAATTCCGGTGTAATTAATATACCGTGCTATATTGGTTTCAGGCATCCGAGAGAGTGATTCAACCACTCTACAGATGAATGGATGAAGATGTCGTGTGATACATATACTGGAATATTACTCAACCATAAAGAATGAGGTCATACTATCTGCCACAACACGGATGGATCTAGGGTACATTAGGCTAACTGAAAGAAGTCTGAGAAAGACAAATACCATCTGATTTCACTCACATGCGGAATTTAAGAAACTCACAACTGAACAAAGGGAAAAAAGGAGACCAAAAACCACTCTTAATCATCCTGGTAAATTTTTAGTCGCACCTCTCCAGTAATTCCTCACCCCGCTGCCCTCCCCTTGCACACCCCATCCTAGCCCTGTGGCCTTCTGCTCTCCCTGAAGCACGCCAGGCTCTGAGCTTTGCACGGGTTTTTCCCTACATCTAGAACACTCTTCCTCCAATATCTGGGTGGCTCGCCCTCCACCTCCTTTAAGTCTTTGCTCAGAGTTCACCTTCCTAATGAGGCCCACCCCACCACCCTATTTACAATTGCAGCCTGCAGCTTAGTAGGCTGCCCGTTTTTCTCCCTTCATTAAGCTCCCTGGGGGCAGGGGTTTGGTCTGTTTTCTTTGCTGCTAGACCTCAAGCCTGTGGGGCAGCTGCTGGACCACATGCCGTGTTAGCGGTCTCTGCAGCTGCTTCCGGTCTGCCCCTTTGCTGCTTCCGGTCTGCCCCTTTGCTGCTTCCGGTCTGCCCCCTTTGCTGCTTCCGGTCTGCCCCTTTGCTGCTTCCGGTCTGCCCCCTTCTGGCATGTGTGCAACTACACTCCCCCAGCTCCTAGGATAGCCATGTCATTTGTTTGGGTTCCTGAGAGCAAGAGGGGCATGTGCTCCTTCCAGAAGGGATGTTTTAGAGGTTTCAGAGGGGATGTTTCCCCGGTCATTCTGGTGCAGTGATCGATGGTGCCTTCCCCAGCAGTGGTGGTGGCTGTTTGCCCTTGTCCCTTGGTCCGAACTGGGCGAGGCAGAGTCCCTGCAGCTGGAGGGCTCGGTAGCCCTGTCCTAAGTCACTAGAATTTGGGGGGATTTGTTGTTGCAGACAGATACAGTAGGCCCGCAATAGATATCGAATAAATTAACGAGTTGTCAATGAATCCCTTTGTTGTCTCCTTTAAAGCCCTGAATTTAAAAACCCCACTCGATGTATATCATATATAATGATAGTTATGATTTTCTTGAGTGCCAACACCTAGAAGTTTGCAAGGCACGGATCTCAGCATTTCACGTGTGTTGACCCATTTAATCCTCAATAATTGAACAGGAAGTTAAGTGCTATTGTTATTCCCGTTTGTCAGAGGAGGAAAATGCACAGAGAGATGGAGGCCAGACCCACTGGTCTCTGCCGGACTTCTAGTCACATGGCGGAGCTCAGCCACATTCGTTGGGGATGAACCCAGGCCACCAGCCCCACCCCCGGGGCCGCGGTCAGAGCGTGCCAGCTGGCAATGGGAAGACGTGCAGTCATCATTTCCCTGCATACACGCAGTCTCTGGATACGGAGCAAGGCAGGAATGTGTGCTCCGAAACGGGGTTTTGGGGGGGGGGCAGGCAATCAGCTTGCTAACCTGCTGAGCTGGGTGATGGGTCACCTGGGTGATTCCATGTCTGGTTAACATCTCAGGAGGTTTTAAACGGTTTGGCTGCCAGTAAAGTTCTCCAATTGTGCTTTGCACGGAGGGAAAAAAACCACCCAATCATCCAAAAAAAAAAAAAAAGAATCCAAACCCTATCCCTGCTCTCTTTAATTTTTAAATATATATGTATTTTCTGGGAAAATTCAATCCATATGTTTCTTAACCTTTAATATGCTGAACCGTTTCCTAGGGAATTTTTGACTTGCAAAATCTTCAGAATCTTCCCCCACCTTCTTCTCCCTGTCTCTGGCACCCCCAGCACTCCAGAAACAGGAATTCACATTTCAGCAAAAGTGAACCTAGGGGGGGAACGGGAAGCCTATGCTCTGGGAAGGCCAAATGGCTCTGGACCACTGAGATGCCCACGGTGCCCTCCCCCTGGGGCTGTCACCTCCAAGCCTCACACTGCGTCACACGGGCTGCCCTCTCTGCTCCACGTGTGTCCCGCTCCCTGAGCTCTACTTTGGAAACAGTGGAGGCAGCTTGAGGGAGCTCAAAGCCTCTTTACACACTTGGAGTCGGGACAACCAGACAGTACAAAGACGTACGTGAAATCAGACAGGGGTCCAGATTTTTGTGGGGGAGCCTGGAGCCTGGGCTTCCAGAGTCTCAAGATAACTCTGCCCATTCCTGATGATGGCTTTTCCTGTGGGACCCACTAGGGACCCGCCAGTGGGAAGGGAGCACATACAGTGCAGCGGGCCTGAAATGCAGGCTCTACGGGGGCGTGAGGCCAAGTGCCGCGTGGTGCGAGCGATAATAATTATTAACGCCTGACCTTCGTGTAACACTTCATAGTTTAAAAAATGCTGTCAGCAGTTTGATATAGCCAGTGTTTTGGAGCCAAAATGCCTGGATTCTGATTCTTGGTCCTAGCTGTGCAACTCTGGGTAGATCACCTAACCTCTCTGAGCCTGGACTTACTTATTCGTAAAATGAGGACAAGAACAACTCCCACCTCCCGGGCTCATGGGAAGTCTGTGAGACAATGCCAGTGAACCCACTTTTAAGCTGTGAAGCTCTAACAGCTAGAGGTGGCTATTGTGGAGTGGACACCTCGTCTCACTTGCTGCTCAGGCCTCAGTGCCTGCCCTGAGGATGACACATGAATTTGCAGTTTTCCATATTTTTTTTCTTACCTTCCCATCTTGGGTGCTCTGGGTGGCCAGCAACACGTGTGGGTCCCAGGATTCTGGACGCTGAGGAATGTTCCTAGGACGGACCATGGAGTCTTTTAGGGGAGAACTTGTCCTCAGAGCAGGAAGGGTCAAGAGCAGGACTTGGAGAGGCCGTCTGAAGGAGAGGAGGGGCTTCGAGTACCTCTGGGGAGTTCTAGCGGGAAGTCAATAGACACAATGGGTGGAGAGATTCCCCTAAGTGCTGTCAGGCAGGAGGATGAGGCCCGCACGACAAGGTAGCACGAAGGGACAACTCAGCACCCATCGCAGGGGGCCCTTCTTGGGCTCTGGGGAGCACTGGGCAGGGGAAACCTTTCCAGGGTCGGGAGGAAGGCACGGCAGGAGTGGTGTGGGCGCTGCAGGGCCGTCTGGCGCACACTGAGACTCCGCCGGCGGGGAGGGGCCCTCTGAAGCAGGGGTCCCGCGATGGCAGATGGACGTAGAGAGCAGCACCTTTCAGTCTCATGACCTTGATGCTCCTTGACTCAACCGAGACTCACGTGCATGAGAAGCGGAGGCAGCAGAGGGCCTGAGCTCCTTCGTGGGGCCCGTGAGGCCTGAGTGGGCCCTTGCCTGTCGCGGGACCCCGGCCTGTCCCTCGGGCGGCCTCGTCCCCTCCCCCCACCCCTCCGCGGACAGTCCCCTGCCTGCATGGTCCCCTCCCGCGCCTGTGCCCGGCCATCACCTACATCCCCTCCCCCTTTCCCTCTGGGCCCAGCAGAGTGCTGGATAAACGTTGGTGGAAAACAAGTATGAAGAAACGAAGAAGCGGAGAACTGAGGGCCCACCCGGGGCCCCTCAGTATTCAAACTGAGCCCCAAACCCGTCTCCAGTGTGAGCTGCTTTGCGTTCTCCTGCCCTGGTCCGTCCCAGGGGTCTGCGGGTGCTGCCGGGGGGAGGGGCCCCAGGCGCAGGGCCCCACGAGGCGGGTGCCGGGCAGCACACTCACCTTGCCCCTCACCTTGCCCGGGGCGGGGAGGGCACCGGCACGCGGCAGGGGTCTTTGCCGCGGGGGCCGCTGCGGGGGGGCGGGGGTGGCCGGGCAGGGCTGGCCTCTGATCCCTCCAGGCTCTCTCTTGAGGCACCTGTGTCTGAGCACGAGTGAAAGGCAAGCCTCCCGTGGCCTCCAGGTGAGGTGTGTCTCTGCCGCCCATTAGGATCACCTGGGGCGCGCTGAGCGTGCCCTCCCCACCCCCGTGCCCCCGTCCAGGCTTCATGCCACAGCAGCACTGGGCTGGGACCCACGCATCAGTTTCCTTTAAAATGCCCTAGGTGACTCTGGGGTACAGCCAGGTTTGAAAAAACGTGATGTAGGGAGCTTTAAAGAAATCCCCTCGCCCTAGCCTCATCCGGAACCCATGAAACTAGGCTCCCCGGGTGCCTGGGCTTCCTTCAGTCTGTGGTTGTGTTAGGTCTCCAGGTGATCCTAGTTTGCATCAGGGGTGAGGTCTGAGCAAGCTCAAAGCCCCCATTTTCCCATGAGGCACCTGCAGCCCAGAGACGTCAAATTACCTCCCTCAGGACATGGCATACACCGTGGGAGCAGGAAATGAATCCAGCTCCAGGGCCCTGAACCCCAGGCTACGGCTTGTGAGTCCTGTCACACGGGCGGAGGGCACATAAGGACACTCCAGCCAGGAATGTCACAACTGGAGGGTTTGCGTTGGCTGATTTGGTCAAGAGAGGTCGTGAGATTCCCCCTTGACTTTGATCAGAGAATTTGCTAGAGGCAACCACTCCCCTCCCCTGACTTTTAGTAAACCCAAAGGGCAAAGTCTTTCAGGGAGACCTTGCCCAATTTCCCAGAACGGTGTGGAGTGTCTTGGTACTGAGGCTGATAAGGATGGTGAAGGTCAAGCATGAACTCGCCAGAGGTAAAAATCTTGAAGAAAGAACCACACCCAGGGGAACGTTCTGGGCCAAACACACCCCGCACATTTTGGGGGGGCTGTCTGGGGTCTCTGCGCTCCGATTCGCAGGGCTTTCTGTCCAGTTCAGTGGGAGCACCATGGGTCTGAAGGCAGACTGCCCTGCTTCCCCTCCAGCTCCACCACCAACACCTGCTGGAAACCAGTATTTGCTGAGTGCCTGCCGTGAGCAGGAAAGGTACCTTCTCACCCTTGGCCTCTTCGTACTCAGATGGGGATCATTAGTGCCCATTTTGCAGATGAGAAAACTAAGGCCCAGGGAGGTTAATTGCTTGCTCCAGATCACCTGGGTAGGAAGCCACAGCACTGGGATCTAAACTCAGGTTGCGGGGATGCAATGTCCCTGCTTTCTCACCTGGAGCACCAGGCCTCCCAGCACGGGCCTCACCATGTTCACCGCCATCAGCTGAGGCCAAGGTCCTTCACCTGCCAAGGTCCTCCTCCTCTGGTGAGACCTCAGTGACTTGCTTCCTGCCCTAATAACCGACACCACCACCTGGTCAGTGTGTCTCCTGCACTCCTCTGGATCCCTGTGGACCCAGCCCATGGGAGGATCCTCCTGACACGGACATACTCAGCCTGGGTCAGTGGGCTGGCACTTTAATTTTATAGGGCAGTCTTATTATTAAGGTAACCTTAAAATAACATTAAAGGAATTTAAAGAGAAAACAGCGCAATGTACAATCTTAACGACTCCTCTTCCACAGTTTTCTTTCGTGCCACTTTCTAATTTTGAGTCGGAGAAATGTACATTTTTTTTTTAAAGATTTTATTTATTTATTTGTTAGAGAGAGAGAGAGCGCGCGAGCACAGGCAGACAGAGTGGCAGGCAGAGGCAGAGGGAGAAGCAGGCTCCCCGCCAAGCAAGGAGCCCGATGTGGGACTCTATCTCAGGATGCTGGGATCATGACCTGAGCCGAAGGCAGCTGCCCAACCAACTGAGCCACCCAGGCGTCCCGAAATGTACATTTTTTAAAAACTGCGTTCTAACCGCAGCGCTTATAAACAATTTCGTGTTCTGCTTATTTTACTTCGAACCAGCTTATAAACACGTTTTCCTAGGCTCATCCTCACGTTGCCCGGATCTAGCATCTGCAGAGTCTTCTGTCCCCTAGTTTGTGCCATGGCCAAATCGTTCCCTAATAGCCCAAAACTGTGGTTCATTTTACACGTGACTGCGAGGGATGCCTCTGGCCACACACTTCCTTTGCAGGGGCGCAGAGGCCAGGACTGCTGTGTGTGGCTGTGGGATGAGAAGGGCTGGGCTGGGGCGGGGAGTGAGGGCAGATCCTCTGTCGCCTGGGCTGGTCTGCCCCAGCCAGGCTCAGGAAGCAGGCTTCAGGCCACCGCCCTGTGGGCAGCCGCGGCCCGTGCAGCCCTGGCAACTTCTGTGCGGTCTCGGGCTCTGAGACCCTTGGCGCTCTTCCTGCTTACATTTGCAAAACTTGACGGTGAAGGGAAGGCTCACCTCGGAACGCTATTTACGGGGAGCCGCTGGACGGAGAACAGTGTGCATGGCTGCAGGATGGGGGGGCGGGGAAGGAGAGTACGTCTTGCTGCTGGGGACCCCACCGTGAGTACCGCGTGTCCCCCACCCTAACGCTACATCCTGCATCCCCTGACACGCTGGGGTAGGTGTTTGACAGCGTGGGCCAGGAAGGACCCACGCTGTCTCTGGGAGGTAGTGATCATGGGCTCGAATCCGCATGTGTCAGCTTTCCATCACTCCCAAGACCTAGCGAGTCAGGAGGTCTCAACAGAACAAAAGTTGTCATTTCCAACAACCTCAGGAAGCAGCTGGAACTTTGGAGCCACAACCCATAGGGCAGGAAGAGGGGCTGGGTGTCGATGGGGTGGTGAGGTGACAATGAGGTGACAGGCAAAAGTTCCCGTGAGAGCTGAAGAAGGGAAAGGTCTAAGTCCACTTGGGGCTTTCCTGTCAAAACCCCAGAGGGGGTTCCTATCCCTCTCCATCGTGGCTGTCATTTTTTTTAAAAAAGATTTTATTTATTTATTTATTTGACAGAGATCATAAGCAGGCAGAGAGGCAGACAGAGAGAGAGGGGGAAGCAGGCTCCCTGCTGAGCAGACAGCCCGATGCGGGGCTTGATCCCAGGACCCTAAGATCATGACCTGAGCTGAAGGCAGAGGCTTTAACCCACTGAGCCACCCAGGCGCCCCGTGGCTGTCATTTTTAACGTATGCACTATGCCTCCATCTGGGTGAGAAGCTTCTGGAAGGCAGGGTCTGGGTTACACTCTACTTCAACCTTGGGAATTGATGAGTCCCCGCCATTGTGGAGCCAGCCTCCTGAGCTTGGCTCTGAAGGATGGGTGTTATCCTGGTTGGTATAAAGAAATGGGAAGGGCAAGCCAGGCTGGGAGAGGGGAATGGGCAGGGAGTGTGTGGGGTGAGTGGGGGACCAGTGAGAAGACCGCACTCACTAGGTTGGGTCTGCACTGGGGAAAGAAACCAGGCTGGAAACAGGGCCCCCGGACGAGCCCTTAGCCTGGAGAGAGCTCCTTTTCCATGTCTGATTTTCTCTGGCTCAGAGTGGAGAACAGTGATGAGGGTGAGGGGTTGATTACATTTGGCACCTTCTTGTGATCAGTCAAGGGGAAAAACATAACCCAACACTAGATTAGGTAAACAACCGAGATCCACGTTGCCAAGTCCAGACCCTGAGTGAAAATAGGCTGTCTAGTGCCTGTCTCAATTCTCCGATGAGCACAGCCCTGCACACGGTCCCAGGAAAGAGCAGCAGGGACTCCAAGGGCAGGGCCTAGCCACTGCCTTGGCCAAGGCTGAATTCTGGGGGCAGGTGATGCTCAGGCCAGACCTGCTGCACAGCACCAACAGGGTGGCTGCTTGGGAGGTGGGAGAGGGTCCTTTCTCTGCAATGCCCCCTCTGTTCCTCTCCTCTATTCCTCACCAGAAGCTCCAGACCTACCAGGAAAACTGGGGGAGGCAGGGACCATCTTCTGGAATGGCCAGGGCTTGCTCCAAATGCCTCTGTGCGTCAACTCTGGGGCTCCACCTCCTCGCCTTGTTCCTTAGGGTGAGCAGTGGGGGAGGGGGTCAACCCCTTCTCTGGGTCCCTGCCTCTGGGCTGTTTGCTAATTTTGGTTGGAACTCCGGTGTTAAGTAAAAACATCAGGGATTCCTGGCAGGGACTCTGACGAAATGAGACTTAGAAAAACAGAAGAGTCTCCAAGTCTTCCCAAGCAGTGTAAGCAACAACAGCCCAAGCTGTTGACAGCCCCTGGAGAACACCCCTTGGCAACAGCGAGCCCCGCACCACCTGCATTTAACTGGGGAGAAAAGCTTTTCTCTGCCTGTGGTTCAGGTGAGAAATTCTGACCCACAGGTCCAGCTGACTCTTGGATATTTCCATCTGAATGGAAACACCTCACCCTTAACAGGTCAAAGCCAAAGTCTCCCCCTACCCCTGACAGCCCTGCATGTCCACTTTGTTCTCTCCGTCTCTTTCTCACTGGGTGGTGGGTTCCGCCGTCCTCCTGGAGACCGGAGCCAGGCACGTGGACACACCCTTGTCTCTTCTCTCCGGACACCAGGCAGTCCCCAGCTCTCCATCTTCCTCCTCGTGTCTGCTGCTTCCTGGGCTTAGGGGTCTCGTTTTTTTTTTTTCTTTAAGCTTTTTTATTTAAACATATAGTGTAACCCCCCCCCCCTCTCCCCCCCCCCCTCCCCCTCCCCCCCCTCAGTTTCAGTTTGTTTTATGACATTAAGAGTCTCTTTTGGTTTGTCTCCCTCCCGATCCCATCTTGTTTCATTTTTTCTTTTCCTACCACCTTAACCCCCACCCCCGTTGCATCTCCACTTCCTCATATCAGGGAGATCATGTGATAGTTGTCTTCCTCCAGTTGACTTATTTCGCTAAGCATAATACGCTCTAGTTCCATCCATGTCGTCGCAAATGGTAAGATTTCATTCCTTTTGATGGCTGCATAGTATTCCATTGTGTATATATACCACCTCTTCTTTATCCATTCATCTGTTGATGGACATCTAGGTTCTTTCCATAACTTGGCTATTGAGGGGTCTCGTTTTGAACGGTCACAGCTCACTGCTTGATGATCATCCTACCTCTGTCCTGTCCATTCTCAAAATCATCCTTGACCCAGCTACCAGGGAGATCCATCCAAAATATGAAGCCGATCGAGTGCCCTGCCCCCACTCCCCTGACATGTATAGTGGAGAAAACAGTTGAAAACCATTCATTGCAGGGTAGGGTCCCTCTGAGGGTGAGGTGATGGTCCAGTCTCTGTGAGTGGGGATGTAGATCTCTGTCCGGCTTCCTTCCCCTTGTAGGAAGGAGTGGGGAGAATATGTGAGAATGGTTGAATTTGTGACTTATTGTTAAAGGCAGCGCGGAGAAAGACTTAGCAGTCACTGAAGGTTCATGTTGTAAAAAAAGTAGGTGAAAGCTATAAGGCACATTGTATTAAGCTGGAAAGAGGGCTATGAACACCTTATCTTAAAAACAAATATTTTGGGGGTGCCTGGGTGGCTCAGTGGTTTAAAGCCTCTGCCTTCGGCTCAGGTCATGGTCTCAGGATCCTGTGATCAATCCCTGCATCAGGCTCTCTGCTCCACAGGGAGCCTACTTCCCCCTCTCTCTCTGTCTGCCTCTCTGCCTACTTGTGATCTCTGCTTGTCAAATAAATAAACAAAATCTTTAAAATAAATAATAAATAAATATTTTTCAGTGTCCGTTACTACCAAGGCAGTACTCTTGCCCCTGTCCTTCACTTCTCCCCACCCCATGCTCACGCGCACCCAAAGCTCCCAGATTGTGGTCTCTAGTATCATTTTCCACTAACTGAATGAGGATTCCACAGAGGACAGCTGATTCCACGTCTTTAAGAGGCAGGGAAAAAATCAGGATGGGGTCTGGAACATCTTGTTGTTGCCAGAAAACAAGAATGCTTTCAAGAATGTCAAGGGCAGTGCTGTGAGGACCAAGGAGCCAAACCAAGGGGCTCCTGAACCAAGCTTTGACCATTAGGGAATTAATTAGAACAGGCTGAGCTGGAGAAGGAATGTGGGTTCATTACAATACTCAAAAAAAAAAAAA
>ML103734.1:37078-63833 GCA_003697995.1 Taxidea taxus jeffersonii | reverse complement strand
AATCCAATCAAGAAATGGGCAGAGGACATGAACAGACATTTCTGCAAAGAAGACATCCAGATGGCCAACAGACACATGAAAAAGTGCTCCATATCACTGGGAATCAGGGAAATACAAATCAAAACCACAATGAGATACCACCTCACACCAGTCAGAATGGCTAAAATGAACAAGTCAGGAAATGACAGATGCTGACAAGGATGTGGGGAAAGGGGAACCCTCCTACACTGTTGGTGGGGATGCAAGCTGGTGCAACCACTCTGGAAAACAGCATGGAAGTTCCTCAAAAAATTGAAAATAGAGCTACCTTATGACCCAGCAATTGCACTACTGGGTATTTACCCTAAAGATACAAACGTAATGATCCAAAGGGGCACGTGTACCCGAATGTTTATAGCAGCAATGTACACAATAGCCAAGTTATGTAAAGAACGTAGATGTCCATCAACAGATGAATGGATAAAGAAGAAGTGGTATATATATACAATGGAATACTATGCAGCCATCAAAAGAAATGAAATCTTACCATTTGCGACGACATCGATGGAACTAGAGCGTATTATGCTTAGCAAAATAAGTCAACTGGAGAAAGACAACTATCACATGATCTCCCTGATTGAGGAAGTGGAGATGCAATGGGGGTGGGGGTTAAGGTGGTAGGAAAAGAAAGAATGAAACAAGATGGGATCGGGAGGGAGACAAACCCAAAGAGACTCTTAATGTCATAAAACAAACTGAGGGGGGTGGGAGGGGTAGAGGGGTTGTGAGAGGGTGGGGGGGTTACAATATATGTTTAAATTTAAAAAAAGCTTAAATGAAATTTAAAAAAAAATAAAAGATACTGACAATTAAAAAAAAAAAAAGGTGCCAGTAACTTAGTTTTTTGATTAAGAACTTTGAGTCTTAAGAGAGTGAAAAGGCAATCCAGGATGTGAAGAGTTATCTGCTATCCATAAAAAAGGACTTGTATTCAATATATAATGACTATTCTTTTTTATTAATTTTTTTATAAACATATAATGTATTATTAGCCCCAGGGGTACATGTCTGTGAATCGCCAGGTTTACACACTTCATAGCACTCACCATAGCATATACCCTCCCCAATGTCCATAACCCCACCACCCTCTCCCTACACCCCTCCCCCCAGCCCCCCTCAGTTTGTTTTGTGACATTAAGAGTCTCTTATGGTTTGTCTCCCTCCCGATCCCATCTTGTTTCATTTATTCTTTCCCTACCCCCAACACCCGCCCCGCCGTTGCATCTCCACCTCCTCATATCAGGGAGATCACATGATAGTTGTCTTTCTCTGATTGACTTATTTCACTAAGCATAATACCCTCTAGTTCCATCCACGTTGTTGCAAATGGCAAGGTTTCATTTCTTTTGATGGCTGCATAGTATTCCATTGTATATATATACCACATCTTCTTTATCCTATAATGACTATTCTTATACATCCCTAAGAAAAATATAAACAATTCAATAGAAAAGGGCAGGACTAGTTACTTCAGAAAAGATGCTAACATTATTAGTCATTAGAAAATACAAATTAAAGCCAGAATGCACTCTCACCGGTAATTACTAGAATGGTTAAAATGAATAAGACAAATAATGTGAAGTGTTGACAAAGATATAAAATAACTTAAAATGTCATGCAGTGCTGATGGGAGTGTGTGTGGCTGTTACCACTTTTTTTAAACTTTGTAAAACTATTTGTAAGCATCTACTGAAGCTATACATATGCAGACCTTAGGATTCAGTAATTCCACTTCTTGGTATGTACCCAATAGGAATACATACATATGTTCATCAAAAGACAAGTACAAAGATGTTTCTGTTAACACAATTTTTAGTCACCTCAAACTAGAAAGTACCATGTGCTAAGTTGAATTTGGGGCCTTAAGTATTTACCTCTTCCTGTTTCTATAGCCTTTGTGATCTGACTTAGCAGTTTTGACCAATTCTTTGGACACAGTGCACTCCCCTGTTCCTTGACATTGAATTCTTCCATATGGCGTGCTTTGGCCAGTGGTATATTAGCAGATATGAATTTATCAGAGACTGAAATGCTTCTCTGTGATTGGACCTGTTCTCTCATACCTCTGCCATTGCTGTGGCAAGAAAATGTTCCAGAAGCTCATTAGTCAAAAAAGGATGAGAGGCACAAGGGAAGAATAACCCAGCTACTCACAAATATGTGGCTCAAGGCAGAATGACCCATCTGAGTTAATAATGGCAGTGATGTGCTCCTCCCTGAGGCCCTGAGGTATCATTTTCATTAGTTTTCTAAGTCAAGCACCTCATAACTTCCCCACAGCTTCAACTCAGCTCTACTACCCTAGGCTTAAAGAAAATACTACCAAGAGGAAAGAAGTATTGAATGCCTGAAAAATATGTATCAGATCATTTCCTGAGCAGCCACATGACCGCAAGTCAGTCCTGCTTCCAAAGTTCCCACAGGATTAAGTCCATGATATCGTAAAGAAAAGATCGCAGGTTTGGAATCAGACAATTATATAGAATAGTCTCTCAGGCATCACTTATTAGCTGGCTGTGAGCAGATCTTACCATTATTTTAAACCTCAGTTTCCCTACATTTAAAATGAACACAATGCCCCCTAAGTTGAAAGATGTTGATTTACACACACGTTCTAGGCATTCCTTGACTTTACCCAAGACATGATTACAATGTCTTCTACTTTTACATCCATAATCTATTGCCTTACAACAACTCTGGGTGATAGACATTATTATCTTCATTTTATGAAGGAAGAAACTCAGAACAAGGTGTTCAGACTTTATTTGTAAAGGATTTGGGGTTGCAGTAAGGTTAGAAGCAGGGGACCAACTGGAAAATCACTGTAATTGTCCAAGTAGGAGGAAATTGTGATGTCAACTAGAGGTAGAAAGAGGTAAACAGATTCTAGGACATTTCAGATATAAAATTGGCTGAATTTGGTGACTGATTGGATGTTAGAATAGTATGAAGCATAAAGGAGGAGATTATGACTTAATCCCCTGGGTGTTTGGAGGCAGCGTTCACTGAATTTGGGCCCCCAAGGGGGAAAACAGGTTTAAGGGATAATAACAAGCTTGTTTTGGGACATATTGAGGGGGAAGTAATTGTGGCATGTCCAGTTGGAGATGTTTGAAAGGCAGTTGAATAAGATCTCAATCTCAAGAGAGACATCTGAATTAGAGTTATAGAACTGGAAGTTATCCTTATTTAGTTGAAAAAGCCAGTTCAGAAAATACACCAAGACGTATGTGCTTCAGTAAAGCATTTGACCCTTCTGAATGCCAATTTCTTCAACTTTTAAATAAGAAAAAGAATGTGAATTACACTGTCAAATGAATTCTGATAAAAGTTCAATTATATAACATGTGTAAATAATTTGTAAGCTTTAGAGTGCTACATAAATGAAAAAATTTTTAGTCACATTGTCATTAGGAGCTGGTTGGAGAAAACCTTCCACAGCTGCTCAAGTCTCTGTATCCTACTAAGAATTGCTGGGAGGTTTTTTGTTGTTGTTGTTTTTAAATATTATTATTTGGGGCTATTCTAGTATTTTTAACAGTCAGATTAGGGCAAAGTAGATAAAAGGTAAAGATACTAATGAGTGACTTTGTACTATTTTCTAAATAAAAACTAACATTGCAGGCACACCTAGGCAGCTTTATTAAAAAAAAAAAAAAAGACTACAGTTTCATGTTGATGTGATGAAGAGAACTGGCATTTGCCAGGATTGGTGATTGAAAAGAAAATATTCTCTTTCTTGGACATCCTCATTGTGACAATATACTTCTGGTAACAGAGAACTGATTTATTGTTAGCATTAGTAGTCAAAACTATTAAATGTTAGAAGATAACTGCCAAAACTAAAGCTTGTCACTATAGAGTGCTTAGTCTGAAGCGCTTCTTCTTTTTTTCTTTTTTTTTTTAAGATTTTTATTTATTGGGTGCCTGGGTGGCTCAGTGGGTTAAGCCGCTGCCTTCGGCTCAGGTCATGATCTCAGGGTCCTGAGATTGAGTCCCGGGTCGGGCTCTCTGCTTAGCGAGGAGCCTGCTTCCTCCTCTCTCTCTCTCTCTGCCTGCCTCTCTGCCTACAAGTAGGCAGAGAGGCAGGCAGAGAGAGAGAGAGAGAAAGGGAAAGCAGGCTCCCTGCTGAGCAGAGAGCCCAACCCGGGGCTTGATCCCAGGACCCTGGGATCATGACCTGAGCCAAAGGCAGAGGCTTTAGCCCACTAAGCCACCCAGGCGCCCCTGAAGGGCTTCTTTTAAACACTAATCAGAGAGCAGGATCAGTTGTCTATCATGGTCCCTCCTATCTTGTAACAATAAATAGACATCTCCAACATAAAAAAATGATATTTTGGGGTTGTCTATAACCACTGGCATGTGTTTAAATCATTCAGATGTGTGTATCAAGTCATTATGATATCTATTTTTTTTTAAAAAAAAGGAGTGACTAAACCTACATCTGTCTTATGTGGCTTATAATGATTATCCATTATTCCATTATTTCAGAATATTATTCCTATAGGTCCCAAACCTTATTGCAACCTTAAGATCCAGGTTCTGTCTCCATAACTTGGCTCTGTTTGTGCAGCTTGGATGGTAATTCATTCATATATGTACAGAGTCAAAGGGCTTGGAAAGTCAATCTCTTTCCTGAATTTAATTCAATTCTACCTGCATGCATCAATTCCCTTTTTGCACCAGGTCCTAAACTACTAAAACAGCTATTGTCATAAAAATCTCAGCTAACAGGGATGATTGATAGGCAGAAATGGGAAAGTGCAAAGGATGCTTGGGGATCAGTGGCTGTGCAGAAGCTTCCAATGGAGAGTCCTGAGGAATGACTGGACAGGTAGGTGGGGGAAAGACTGGAGAGCATCAGAGAATGTGAGAAAGACCTGGACTGAGATGCTGGGTTAACCCTTACAAGCTGCATAATCTTGACCATAGTTATTTTTTCCTTGTAAGCTCAAACTTCCTAATTTATAAAACATCCATCATCAATAGTGCCTTTACCACCATCATTCTCATTGCTGTTATCCATGTGGTTATCACCATCATTATCACAGGATTTTTACAATGTCATTGAGAGGATACATGTAATAGATAAGCCTGATGCCTACAACACAGAAGGCTGGCTGGCTCCTTTTCCTTCATCTTAAATGCCAGAATGCAATTTTTATATGTAACATGTTTGTGGGTCTCTGTGCATGCTTTGAAAGTAGCTTCCTACTTGTCAGACAAGAGGGAAAGAGAAGTATGAAGATCTAGGGGCAAACTATAAAACTTGTCCATCTCCAAATTTGTTTTATTTAGACACTCCATATAAAGATCAAAGTTCCACATAAGAAATTGGAAAGTCGGGCCAGCCTTTTAAGACCTGAAAGTAGCAAAGCGTGGCAGCAATCTTGAACCATGTGTTAGGGATCTTCGTGGAGAGGGCTATTTGAATATTTCTGTTGTTGTTATTGTTTTATTTTTTTTTATTTGGAAAAGAAATGAAACAAATGTGTTAAAGAAATAAAATAACAACATAATATTTGGGTTATCTTGTGTAAGACCTGGTGATCAGATTGAAAGCTGCTCCTGGCTTCAGGCACCTTCAATAGCGAGCTGTCTTTCCTGATCTGTCAGTAAGTGTCACTGGAGCTGGTTTCATCTGAAGTAGGGACAGATCTGAGTTCCGCCTGCCATGGATTGAAATCACCTTTATTATCTGTCTATCTGGTGAGTGTGCTATGTATTTGTGTTTGTGTTTTCCTTTCCATCTCCCCCAGTCCATTTCCAATACTGAAGGTGATGTAGGAACTGATAATGGAATGACCTTGAGGCCAAAAAATGCGGAGTGAGTAACGTTCAATAAAATGGACTATGACAGGTATTTCATAAAAGAGGTTTGTGAACAGATGACTTTTTACAAAGAAAATAAACTAACATTGCTTTGTTGTTCAGGTGCCAAGGTGATTTGCTTTTCTCTGCTCTAGCGGATTCTGATTGACTTTTTTCTCCTGTGAAAGATGAAGAAAGAGAGAAAAAGATTGCTCTATATGATCTATTCAATAAGAGGGCAGACCATTAATAGTTTTTTCCTAGTTTTGCTACTTCTATTAATGCTAATGGAAGAGAACTTCAATTTACTTAAACTTCAGAAATAATAGCCATCACGATTCTCCTAATATTTATTGAGCACTTACTATATGCCAGTTGCATTAGTAACCACTCCATAGGCATTATCTAATTAGCACACTAACTCTGGGAAGAAATTAAGACAAAGGGAGTATAAGTAATCAGCCCAACATTTAGGAATAAAATTTAAATTCAGACTCACATATCTCTGAAACAAAAAATCTGTGCTTTTAAATGCTGCTTTTTTTAATTCCTCACTAATCTCTGCTATAGGTACTATGCTAGTATGAGGAATAAAAAATGAAACAAGAGAGAGATCCTGAAAATAAATTGTTATGGGAAACTATACCAAATGTATATACATCAGAGAGGTACAGCATGGAGTGGGAAGAGTGGGACCATAGCAAATAAGAGGACATTGGCCTGTGGAAAGAGAGGTATCAAAATGAAAATTTTGTCGTGAAATTTGTCGTGAGGGAATGTAGATCCACAGCGTCTATATTTTCTGATTTTATTCGAAAGCAGCTAAAAATCCAGATTTTTATGTGATTTTTCCAGTTGAGAAGTAATTATCAGTCTGTGTGTCTATGTATCTATCATAAAGTATTATACATGTGAAGATAAGTATGTCTATGAGATAGATTGAGCTGTTGGTCCTCTAGTATATACATGTGGAATAGAGAAAATATTGTGTACCTGAAATTAGATTGTCCTCGATGTTATTTCCACATCACCACTTACTAGCATTAGGAAATTGGGATAACTCAGTCTCTGAGTGCCAGTTTCCTCATTTGCCAAATATAGAGAGTGCAATTAAATCTGTTAAGTTTATGGAGAAGATTAAATTAGATAAAATAG
Source organism: Taxidea taxus jeffersonii (assembly GCA_003697995.1). Lineage (NCBI taxonomy): Eukaryota > Metazoa > Chordata > Mammalia > Carnivora > Mustelidae > Taxidea > Taxidea taxus. The sequence goes on along the minus strand of ML103734.1, from coordinate 56,828 downwards.
GTAAAGCTGATACTACAAGTTTAGCACACAGCTGACAGGTTTTTTTTTCCTCTTCCATCATCCAAACTAGAGAAATACAGATCCAAACAAGCAAAGTATTATTTGGTTGGGAGTATGTAGAATGACTTACAGAGAAAGTCACATTTGAGATGAACCTCAAAAGAGTGGAATTATCTGAATAGATAAAGATGGAAGGAAAGTAACTCTTGCGGAGAGAATACTATGAGTAAAATCCAAGTGCTAAGATTATTTAGGAAGTGTACAACTCTAGTTTGAGTGGTATATAGTTTGATGTAATTTCTTGTCTGGAGATTAGACTTGGAGCACATACTGTGACTTATAGAAGACTTTAAAAGTCAGAGTATGCAATATAATATTAATCATGAATGTAATTTAGAACCATTATTATGATGATGATGATGTGATAATGAATTATTTATAGAGAAGTGTGATCACATTGGCTTTAAGATTAATTCTATATCACCACAAATAGTGTTTGTTAGGGAAAGACCAGAATAGTTGAGAGGTGTTCAGCTGGCTTGAGATATAGCGAGTAAGCTACAGTTAGTGGAAATGGAGAAATAACTCTAGATAAAAGTAATCCTGAGACATTAGTAGGAAAGATCCTAGGAGTCAACTCTCTTGGTTGTTGGGATTGCTGACGAGATGGGCGACAAGAAACAGAGAAGGATCAAATGTAATTGTAGTCCTGGGAGGACACAACATTGAAGTAACTTTGCACTCCAGTTGGACCCAGATCCTTATTCTGCTTCTTGCTGCCTGTGTGACCTACAATAAGTTCCTCTACACTTTGAGTGCCAGCTTCTTCTTGTGTCAAGTAAAAAAGAGTCATGCATAGCGCCAGTGATGTTTTGAGAAAAAAAGTGGAACATTTAAGTAGGAGAGCCCTTACATACAAGCAGCTTCTCAATAAGTGCAAATACACTATTTCTTTCTTCACATTTTCTTTTCCTACTACCGTTGTCTTCATAGGCAATGATCGACCTTTTCATCACCCAGTTGCTCATTGGTTCCTTTCCAAATCAATAGAGGGCAGCAAGGAGCTGAGACTGGACTTGACAGTTCATTCCCTCAAGGAATTTCTCAAGAAGCCTTGCTTTTTGGCATGGCTGAGTCCATGTTCCATTAAAAGCACCTAGAACTTTATATATACTTAATAAATAATAAATTGAATTTTAAAAATAAATTGAATTTTGGTTTCATATTTTCTGAGGTCCTTGGACAATGTTTTAGAGAAGTATATCAAAGTTTAAGAAACCAGGAACCCTAAAGGAAAATTAAATATCAGAAGATTCCTGTAATTTGTATACCACCCAAACAGAAAATGAGTGTGATTTAAAAACTTTGTCCTTTGAAGTCTTATATTCTGAGCATAAGAATCCTGATTCTAAATTAGTCTTCTAATAGAACTGGTTGAAGTGCTTTCTTATGAAATCAAGAAAGATTATAAAATCCTATTTAATATAAAAATCATGTAGAATCTCCAAAGGCCTAGTAATAATGTCAGAATAATGTCACCAGGTGACTCGATACAAATTCAGTACATGCACACACATGAAATGAAAAAAACAGCAACCACCCAACCCTCTGATTTGTATCTTCACTCTACTCCCTATTCATGGAGGAGTTGATGAATTTTACAGCCCAGAGTATCTAAGAGAAAAAATCACTGTGTTGTTCCAACTCAGAAACTCTTTTATAGCACTGACTCTAAAGTCTATGATCATTTTCTGTGTCCTACAGTGCCTTTCATTAGACTCCCTTTATCTGTGTTGATAAACTAATTTACAAAAAAATTCTTAATTTCATTATCTACAATTACTCAAGCTTTAGACTTGAAACATAATCCTTGGTGATTGCATTTCCACAGTGCTAGCTCCTGCTGTGGCTTTCTTGTTTTTCTGTTTGTGCAGGGCTGGGTATCAAGAAAGATCCTTCCCTAGTATATACTCCACATACATGCTTGCTGCCTTTTCCAGGAATAACCTTGTCTCTTTGCAGTAATTTGGTTATTGAGAGAGAGATTGGCGTGAAAAAGATGAGTTCTGTGCTCACTACTACCTACAAAAGGCTTTCACATGGTGAATAAATGAATAACTCACAAACTAGTTCAATCAGACATTCTCCCCAAATACCCACTCAGGGATCTATTTCACGCCCAGTTAGGCACGAGTTTTATTATAATTCTGTATAGACTTTGGAACCCTTTCCAGCTTAAAGGAGGCAACCAACACAAAGTAACCTTGTGATACATTTGTAATTGTTGGAGTATCTGCCATTGGTTCAGGCATATGGCTACTGCCTTTCATCCATTCTCCTGCTTTCCAGTAGGGCCAGACATGAAGGGAGAGGTCCCAAGAAAAGTTTTACATCTGATCAGACTCATCTCTTGGAGCGGTGCTGCCCTTCACATCTGTTCCTCTGGCCTGAGTCATTGGCAGTGACTGAAGGATGGAAAATCCACTCATCTGCCTTGGCAGCCAAGAGGACAGGGTGAGAGCAGCCTTCCAACCGGAGTATGCTGCCAGCTGGCAGAAGGCTTCACTTCCCCTCTTCAGGATACCAAGTCATACCTGGCAGGTGAACAGTTCTCAGAGCACTGCTAAAACTAACAGCATTTTTTTTTCTTCTTTTAAAATATCTTAGACAGGGGGCGCCTGGGTGGCTTAGTGGGTTAAGCCTCTGCCTTAGGCTCAGGTCATGATCTCAGGGTCCTGGGATCGGGCCCCACGTGGGGCTCTCTGCTAAGCAGGGAGCCTGCTTCCTCCTCTCTGTCTGCCTGCCTCTCTGCATACTTGTGATCTCTGTCAAATAAATAAATAACATCTTTAAAATATATATATATATCTTAGACAGTGTAGTAGAGGCATTACTTGGCTTAAATGTCTCAGATACACTTGCAATTGTGTTATTTATATTTTAAAAAATTAAGAGCTAAAATTATCAGTGCTTACCATGCAGTGCACTGGTGCTGAGCACTTTAGTTATTATATCCTGTTTAATCCTCCTAACAATGAGGGAGCTATAATTAACATACCCATTATTTGGAAAATAAACTTAAAGAGGTGAAAAGAGTTGCCTTTGTGTTTACTCTTAGGTGATGTGTAAATTTCTAAATTGTTGTAGCATTCTGGTAGATGCTGAAAAGCTGTGGAATTTTATAAGAACCCTATATAATCCTTAAGACAGATGCTGATATTTACCCGTTACACTGAGGAGGAGACTGAGATTACAGGTATGTGAGTGACTTGCCCCAGATTTCACTGCTAGGAAGTCTTGGAGTTGAATTCACACCAGGTCTTCTGATTCCAAGTGCATTTTTCACCTGATATAGCCAGTGGAACTTTCAAAGCTTTTCCAAGGTGAAAGGTAAAGAGAAGATTCATGACTAGACTGCATATGTTAGAAGGAACATGGATTAATTTTGAGTCAGCCACATTTACCTCTCTGAAACAGGGTTTCTTCCTCTTAAGAAACAGATAAATAAAACAGAGATAAAAATATTTGTAAAGTCCTGATGGGGATTGGCAATGGTTTATCAAAGTTTTTATCCCTATTTCTGGTATATAATACACACTCAAAAAATAGGAGCTTCTTCATGTTTAATTTAAGTGAAAAGGAAGTTAGAAATAATATGAATGCACTCGTAGTGATGGAGGCTTCATTCATTCATTTTCTCATTGACGATAAGTACAGTGGTAGTGGGATCTTACCATAAGTCCATTCCTATTTCTTCCAGAATTCACATTTATTTTGTGGATGAACAAGGCAAGATTTTGAAAATACTTCCCTCTCTCACTGAAAGAGAATTGCAAGACAGGTTCTCAGGCAAACATGTTTTAACAAGTAGGGTCTATTACTCAATGTATCACTCAAGATTAAGTATAGAAGACAGATATTGCACTAGATATTTTAAATGAGAATGGATTTTTTTAATAGAGGATTAGAGGCTTACAAATTCATTACATAGTTTAAAGGAAAAAATCTAACCTGGGACTCTAAGAAAGATCCCGAGTAATACACCTAACCCAGAAGGAGGCTACCACTTCTGGGCTCCCTCTAGAGTTCTCCCACACCTCAAACTTGCCATCACTGCCATCTCCACTGCAGACACCCACAGGATGGAGAAAGTAAACCTATATCTACACACCAAGGAAGGAGGAGAAGTCAAGTCAAGAACATTTCCCATCATGGCAACCATTACTTTTCCCAGCCACCCAGAGAGCTGAGCATGAGATTGCTGCTGCAGAGAAATTTCATGCTCCCAGTGTACACTTTTAGAGACAGTCAAAAGAGAGAAGGAAAAATGCCTTCTGTCTCAATTCTGTCTTCAGATTTCAGGCAAATACATCCAGTACAACTTTACAACAAGAATGCTACAAATTAAGAAATATAACAAATGTAGTTTGGGGCCTAGTTTTTAAAATTCGAAGAGGGGCGCCTGGCTGGCTTAGTTGGTAGAGGATGCAACTCTTGATCTCAGGGGTACAAGTTCAAGCCCCATGTTGGGTATGGAGCCTACTTTTAAAAATTAATTAATTAGAGATAATTAATTAAATTTTAAAGAAGTAATAAACTTCTCCTGAGAGAAAGAATTTGGGATGGAGGTTGAGTGAACATCCATGTCCTCAATGCCTTACTGTAGATGAATGGCCCTTTTCTGGACCAGAACCAGGTTTATAATATTCATATGGAGGAATCACCACATGACATTGTGAAAGTGATATCATTTAACTGACCATAGGTTACTCATTTCTAATGAGGAATTAGAATCCAGAGTTTTTATTGTGAAGGTGATGTGGGATTATATATAAATTACCAAACATAGAGCTTGGCATATCATATTCCCTTGATAGATGCTAACTTTATACACAATATAATATATATATACAGAACTTAACACAGTATGTTGTATATAGTAAGTGCTCAGTAAAAATATGTGTTGAAATTATGGATTGAATTATTTTGGGGAAAATTATGTTTCAGAATCTACCCCCCCAAATGTGTTTCAGGATTTATTCTAAATGCTTTATTTACCTTATTTCATTTAATCTTCTCTATGTTAGGTCCTATTTTCATTTGATTTAAGCAAGATAAGTAAGTATCTTATGTGAAGATAACAGAAGTCACAGCAATTTCCTGAATACTCTACACTCCTTATGGCATTTTGGGGTAACTCACATCATAAAAAACATATGATTGCAAACAAAGAACATTGAAATTAAATGCTGGCTGCTGTTGGGACATCCATCCATAAAGAGAAAAAAAATATTCTGCCTTTGTTAAACTAAGGTGTTCAGGACATGAGGTTCAGACATGCTTGATCTACCTGAGGGTTCACTTTGAGCCTATCAAATAATTTAGGTACCTTGGAGAGAAAGTGGGCAGTTATCAGCTGGACAGTAGATATTTTTATTTTTTTATAACCATATAATGTATTATTAGCCTCAGGGGTACAGGTCTGTGAATCACCAGGTTGGACAGTAGATTTGAACAACAACAAAAATTTCCAATATGTCTATTGTTGGGAACTTCCAGAAGCCAGCCCACCAGCCTATACTTTGTTGAATTTGTAAATTGAGACAGCTTGTAAATTGGAACTTGTAAATTGGGAAGCAATTTCTAGCTTCATTTACTAAGTCTTAGAAGTTTGCTAAGTTAGGGTTAATGGGAAAAACTTCATCTGTATGCTTTCTGTGGGAGTCAAAGAAGCTGAACTGTAACGTATCTTTTTAACACAGGAATATGTAACTAAATTTATAAGTCTGACTGAAGAGCCCATGACTCCATACCAGATACCGAGTAATACCCTGCCACAACTTTGTCCAATGTAGTGGATTGCTTTGCTCTGTGAGCTCAGCATGACATAGGAAAGAGTGAGAGAGTAATGACTTTGGTTTTATATGGATCTGAATTATTTCTTATCTTCCCCACTTCTTTGTGATCTAACATCTCACATCCTTGATGTCCTCCTATGCAAAATGGCAATAATTATATCCTAGATTATTATAAGGATTAGCATTTTTAATGTTTATAAAATGAGTGGTATGGTAATGAGCATGTAGTTAACAATACTGCTGTTGTTATTTTTGTCAATAAGAAGAGGCAATAAGGGACGCCTGGGTGGCTCAGTTGGTTGAGCAGCTGCCTTCGGCTCAGGTCATGATCCCAGCGTCCTGGGATCGAGTCCCACATCGGGCTCCTTGCTCAGCAGGGAGCCTGCTTCTCCCTCTGACTCTGCCTGCCACTCTGTCTGCCTGTGCCCGCTCTCTCTCTCTCTCTCTCTCTGACAAATTAAAAAAAAATGTGAAAAAAAGAGGCAATAAGTTTATTGAAATTATTTTTGCTTGTTTCTGTTAGGATTATATTCAATATTTAAATTTTCAGGTAATGGTAGAAAATTCTCCTTTTGAGAAACTCTGAGTACATTTTTGTTTGAGAATGTTTAGCTTGGCAATGCTGGAAAAAGTATGCTCAAACCAATTGGAATGCACTATTCAGAATATAGTAGCTAAATGCAAAGCTTATTTTCCTTTTCCAGAGTAGTATTTATCTGGAAACAGTTTGCTATTTCACACTGGCAAAATATCCTACTTTGGTGACATTTTAAAAAAGAGTGGGTGGTCTTATTTGGAATGTATCACTTCCTAATTAAGTCCCTCACCTCCATTCCAAACTGTCAAGTGAGAATCAAAGCATTCTTTCAGCTCTCTGAAAGATGCAGGAAAGTGTACAGAGGGAACATATTCTGAGGGGGGCAAGGTAGGATTTAGAACTGAAAGACTTTGGGCTAGAGAATAACCTTGGCAGTTCTTGAACCCCTTTAAGCCAGTTTCTTTGTCTATGATAGGGTGATAAAATAAAAGCTGGTTTATAGATTTTCTGTGATAATTGAAAGTAAGCCAATGTCTCTTGTAGTGATGCAGGTGGTTGTGAAGCACAGTGCTGGAGTCCAACAGCTAGTGTTCAACTCTCTGCTTCAGCACTGACCAGCTGACGCACCTTGAGCAAGCTACCTAACTTCTCTGTAGTCAGTTTCCTCAAATGAAAGAAGTAAAGGCAGGGGCATGGGGGGGGCAAGTTTTATGATCCATGAGATATTAAAAGGATTGTTAAGGGGTTCAAATGAGATAATACACATTAGGTATTTAAAACACTTCCAATAAGTAGGCAATAAATATGAAGTATGACTGTAATTGTTTTGATAAACCATGTTGTCTTCATTATGACCCTCCTCATATTGTACTAAATGATGACTTGCTTCCATATCTGGAATACTAGCTAGATAACAAGTTCCTTGAGGACAGATACCATTCATATTTATCTTTGTCATGATGGTATCCAGCATGGTGTCTTGCACAAAATAGGGGTTTAGAAATACTTGATAAATAAATAAATGATTTTTGGATCATTTTACAAAGGATTCAGAGTGAGTGAAATGACACATTCACTGCACTTTAACCTCTGTTGTTGATGCTCTGTAATACTTCCATCTCTGTGTCACAAGCTGTGAGATACAGAAAGATTGAATCTAACTATGTACTTGCCTTGAAAATGCTTATATTCTTTAATTGGAAGCTAGCAAGGAAAGAGATCACTAAAATATGTAAAAGCTCAATGTTAAGATACTTTTCATATCTACACTTGCTGTTTAGGAGCTCATATGTGTGAGTTCAACTAACGCATGTATCTCTTCGTCCATATAAAAGTAAACCAGGAAGGGAATAAAAGGCATGGCTTCTCATCTCTAATAGCTATATATTTGCTCTATAACCTTTGGTAAAACAATCATCTTCCCTTTGATTAAATTATTTGTATGTAAAACAATTGGCAACTTTATATCTTTAGTCTTTGTAAATATTATTCATTTCAAATGCCTTCATTTAGATATCTCAGAATACTTTCCCAATGTGCTTTATTGTAATGCATATTCAAGAAATAAATATTAGATTCTATCTTGACATTTTTTTCCAACCTCACCAACTCTGCCTAATCCATTCTGCTTGAATGATCATATCCCCAGATCTCCACATGACTCCCTTTTTCCTTTTTTGAGATCTTTGCTCAGATGACACCTCCTTAAAATTCCCTTCCTTGACTACTTTTGTCTATAATTGCTCCCAGTTTACCCCTTTACACAACTCTATTTTTATTCATGAATCCTTTCTGTTTGGGATTTATCCATTCATCCAATGCATGCATGCATTTAACAAATCTGTGTCGAGTGGCTAATCTTTGCTTTGTTTTGAGAGAGGTCCTGTGGATGCAATAATAAACAGATGAGGTGCAGAATCTGTCCTCAAAAAACTGTGTCTAGTAGGGAATACAGAAAAGAAAGGACACGATGTTTCAGTGATTTAAGAGCTACGATGGGGTGTACAAAGAGTGCTGTGGAAACAGAAGTGAGCCCCAGTGTCTGGCCAGTGGTTTGGAGAAGGCATCTTGAGGGAGTGGGCACTAAATTGACACTTTAATGTTGGTAGGAATTACCTCAGTGAAGAAGATGAGGACAACACTACCTGAGGCAGAATGAAGACCAAGTTCACAGAGTCAGAGAAAGAATGGGAGTACTGGCACTTTTGAAGAGTTGAAAGCTGCTCAGTATGCTAGAATGTTGTATTTTAAGGAGAAAGAAAGTGAGGCAAAGGAAGAAATTTCAGATGAATTGATATGTAGACCAGATGGGTCATATTGGTGAATCTAATGTTTTTGCAGGAGTAGTAGAAATCATTGAAGAGTTTTAAAGGGAAGACTTGATAAGATTTGCTTTTAAAAAAAAAATAAGATTTATTTTTTAGTTATAAGATGTCAAATGGACTGGAAGGGATAATGTTCAATGAGATACTGTTGTAATAGTACAGCAGAGAAACAATGACGGCCACAGTGAGGAGAGGAGTGGTGCAAATGGAGAGAAGCAAATGTGTCTGAGAGAAAGAGGCACACGGTGGCACAAGAAAGAGACAGGGATTACAGAAGCCACCAGCATTTCTGGTTGAATTCATAAGAATCATTTATTGAGGTGCAAAACACCGGAAGATAGGTTAGTTTGGGTAGGAAGAGGATGTTCTGACATTCATGTAAGACCTCCAAAAGAGAATGGTCTAGATATCTCCAGTTTCTCTCTCCAGTTACAAATTATTACATTTTTTATGTTGAAGATGTAGTTGCCTTGTGTCTTGAACTTATCTTCCTCTGTACATAAACTTGTATCATTAGTGCACTGAGTAAATACTAACTTCTTTATTTGCAGGCATTTCCAGTGAATATTTGAACTCTCTTGGAATTTAGAAGCTTATTAGTTAAACTGATTGATAATATATTATACCAACAAGGGCCATAACCTTGTTAGCCTTCAAAGATCTAATGTAAAATAAAACAAAAACAGAGATGATGGAATTTGGGGCTAGAAGAAATATATGTAAAGCACAATTTAAACACCTAGCCATACTGTAGTTAAGGATAGTGGGGCATGTACCCAAATACTGCCTTACTATCAGGCAAGCAAATTAAGGAGCTAGTTATCACCATTTCAGATATTCTACTCTATTTTCCCAGGGAATGCATTCATCTTTGCCATTACCTCTATCATCATGGTAACTAACAATTACTGAGCAAATATGTTTGGCATTATGCACTCTCTCTGTAAATCATCAAAATAGTCTTATGAGTAGGCACTATGTCATACCCACTTTAAAGAAGAAAAATCTGAGACTTGGAATGTACAAGTATATTGTAAATGGTCAAAGATAAAAAGTGGTGTATGGTGGCAGGTGGTAACTAAACTTATTGTAGGGATTATTTTATAATGCATATTAAAAAGATAGTAAGTTGTGGCACCTGAACGTACATTAGGTCTATCTATATTATTTTGTATTAAAATTGCCATAGCTCATGTAAATGATAGTACAAAGAAGCTATTAAATCTAATAATGTATAACATCTGTGATTGCATAGCTTCTTCCATATATGTTTAATCATTTAATTCTACATGTTAGGCAGACCTATAAATTAGGAAGGAAACAATGTCAACCTCAGAGTTGTTGATATTAAATAATTTTCTACATCAAAAGGAGTCAGGCATTGACTGGCATGGTAAATGCATCATCATTATTCCAAATTTTCATATGAACAAGGGAAACAAGCTAAGTAACTTTCTCAAGATTACACAATCAGTGCTGATGGAAGAACCAGGATTTAATCCTGAGTATATGGTTAAATGACCTTTACCCAAAGCCTCATCTTAAAGAACTGGCTTCCTGGGCAATAAATGGCTCACATTTGATGGTCATCAGCAATGACAAAATCCAAGTTTTATTATTGTTGTTTATTTCTTTGATGATTGCCATGTAATAGAGTTATAAACTTGTGTTAAATATATTTGAACGTGTATCTATTTTGCTATGTACTCCAACTCAGAAGTCTAAATAACATGCAATTCACTGAGTGACTTAAATGCGCACACGTGCGCGTGCACACACACACACACACACACACACACACACACAAGTAAAAATGTCCACTTCTGAATCTGAAATGCAATTTACAAAATAAGTTCACAAAGCTGCGAGCTTTACGGGAAAGGGCAGACATCGGTCTTATACATAATTGGAATTCACAACACAGTATAGTACAATTGTCATGCATCTATTAAAGGCCAAAAATTTATTAGAGCAAATTAGAAATTATAGACATTCCTTTTGATAAAGGAATCTCTCAGTAATATGCAACATCAGTGGGAGAAAACTGTTAGAGAAAGAATATTGAAGGCAAATCACAGGCAGTGACAGATCTTTATGCTCATGTAAAGCTCAGTATTGTTTGAGAATAATTTTCTTTGCTCTTTTATTCAATAAATATTTCTTAGTGCTTACTACATGTTAGGTAGTGTTCTATGTAATGGAAATAAACACACACACACACACACACACACACACTTAAAATCCCTGTCTTCGCAGAGTTTATATTTTAGCAGTTACTAAACTTATCACTTCACTTGTTATTGACATCCTTAAAATGGGAATAATACAGTTGACTGTATGGAGCTTTTGAATAGTCTCTGAAGACAGCCATGTGTAAAGCCTCCATGCACACTTGTAAAGTGTCATTCAAGCATAACGTATATGTTTTCTGATCTGTAATATAGAGAGAAACTCATTTTCTCAAGCTACCTTGCAGGTTAATGGTTAGGATAAAACATATATATGACAATATTGCTACTGGCTTCTTTATATTTAATAGTTAATAAATTGCAGATGTTATGCCAAGTATTTTAGAAAGTGTCATTCAAGTCTTACAACCTGCCCGGTATTACATGCTTCTTCCATCCCACTAATTTGATATGTGAACTCAGGCCTATGTCATTTCATCTTGCACTCTTTATGACCCCATTATCCTGACTTATGTAAAAGGAAAACCACTTCAGAATAAATGATGTTAACATAACTACACAAAAGTGACATTAGAACATTCTTTCTTTGTGGTGGGAGTTCTTCAGGCTAGTGTGGACAGGGGTTGAGAACAAGATAAAATAGTCTGCTAATGAGGCCACACTGCAAAATCAAAGGCCGGTATCAGGAACCCTCATTTCTAGTTATGGTTACAGCTAACTTCTTGGGTAACCTTGGGCATGTTGCTTAGTGGAATAACTTACCAACCCCCATACCTACCAATCTAAGCTGTTCTTCTATAAAATGAGAGATTCTAGCACTAACACTGTATGATTCTATTTAAAAAACAATAATGCATAGTTTGAAGTGGTTGGTATCAAGGTTTTTACCGCAGTGGGCTCGTCTGTGCAGTACCCTTGGCCTCCATCTGTAGGAATTGTGGAACAAGAGGATGAGGGCAGTCAAGTGGAATCTTAACGGAGGCCCACATGGGGAAGTATGGTGGGATCAGCAAGCCAAACACTTATATGAAAAGAGCTTATCAAACAGACCTGAGCTAGGCCAGCACCCCCTCCCCAAGGAAGCCCCATCTTGATCTTCAACATAGTGGAGTCAGTGTGAAGTTCTGGGTAATCTGTCTGGCTTGGAGCTGGATCACAGGTGGTTACCAAAGACCCAGTTGCTAGAATTCCATCCCTGAGGAATAAAGACTGTCAAAGGTGAGCTAGGTCCCAAGGGTTATTTGAAAGAACTGAAAAACTGATCAGAGTCTGTGATATAAAGTCAATTTATAGAAGAGCCAGAGTAGGAAGTATTAGTGAAACAATGGAATCCTGGATACTTCTGAATAACTTAGTAATACCAACAAGCAAGGAGTTCTGGCCCCCAAGTGCTGGAGGGGCTGATAATCCACCTACACTACTATTCAGATCAGTATTTCTAGTCCTAATAGAATCAGGACTATTGGCTTCACCTATGCATTCAGTTCAGTTTATGAACCTATGCTTCAGCACCAAATGCCCTGAGTTCAACTCTTGATTCTGCCATGAATAACTGACTGTGGACAAGATATTTATCCTCTCTATACCTTAGTTTCCTCATCTGTGAAATGAGATTAATAATAATAAAAATGATTAAAATAAAATCTATTATTAATAAATTAATCATGTAATCTCAATACTTAGGTACATAACTCTCAGAACTGTCAGCTATCTTTATTTTCATCCTGTTTAGTAAATCAATGAACAGAAAAATGAAAGAAACTAATAGTGTTCAAAATATTTCCTAGAAACAGTAATTATTTACATGGGGCTTTTGGGGGGGGGTGGAGTCTTGCATTGTGAGAAGAGCTGGTAAATGCTCAGAGATCTGAATCAGTTTATTCCCTTTTGTTCCCTTCCACTATACACCATGGCATCAATGAAACAATTATTGAGTAGCTCTTTTATTTTAGACCATGTATTATGATGTTACATAAGACACCATCTTATATGGGGAGCTTTAGGCATTTACCAAGGTATGTATTTGGGAGGGTGTGTTCTTGGTGCTTGGGCACATGAGTGAACACAACAGGCAAAAATCCCTGCTATGCTGTAATTTTCATTCTAGATCTATGTTCACAATCTAATAGGGGAAAGATTCAAGTAAGAAATAAATTACATTATCATTTAGCAATAGATGCGTGTATAAAACAACACCAAGGAGTGAGAGATTTACTTTATTGTTGAAAATGGCTTGGAGAGAATTGGTTCCTGAAAAGGTGCCATAGGAGCTATGAAGGGTGTGTAGAACTTCACTACATAGCCTAGAGAAGGGGCAGGCCTGTTCTGGAGTAGAGCAAGTAGCATGCATGAGGTCACAATTACTTGAGAGTCTACACAAAGTCAAAGCAAGTGATCAAGGACAAGGAGCCAGGAGAGGTAACCAAGAAGAGAAAGGGAACCAACAGAGGAGAATTAGGGAGAGAAAAGAAAAAGGAAAGTAATAAACTGAGTATTGGACAGCCTTGAAGGTCAACTCAAAAGAAGTCATTTTAAATTGATTTAGAAAGCAATGGAGAGCCAATGGAGCAAATGTGACAGGAATTGGGCAGCCACTATCAAAAAAGCTATCAAAATGTTCGGGCATGATTTGTTTTTAATAAACCTGTGGTACTCTCGGCCTGTGATTCCATTGTCCTCGGAACGGTCATAGATTTTGTTGGTTGGTAATTTTCCATTAGCTCCCTAATTACTGATGCACTCCAAGAGGCTTTCTCTTAGACAGATAACTGCCTGACTATGGGAGACTGCACTGATTTACAGTGTTTGTGAATGTCCTCTGCTTCCATTTCTTCCCTGATACATTTGGGACTTTTTTTTTCTTTTGAAAATCATAAGGAAAGTATTAGAAAAACTGGCATTTGTAATAGGTTCATCTTAGAAACATCTCTTGTTTTTCCTTTAGAGTTACGTTTTGCATTCATTTCAGGCTGTGTTCTATGCTTTTGTAGATGCCTTTCAGCAAAGTATCCTCATTCATTTGTCCATTCACCATTCCACAGGCAGATTTTGAGTGCCTACTAAGTTCTGGATTCTCTGATATGCTCAGGAAACCCTGACAGAAGATAGAATATTTTCAGAAGATCTACAGGCTTGTGGGACATGAGACTTGTATGTGCTATAATAGATCTGGTGCAATGTGTTTGAAAGCACAGACCTAGGCACGTACCCTAGAATGAAGGCACTGAGGGAATTGCTTTGGAGGAGGTGAAATCTCAAAGTTTGTCAGGCGATGAGTCAGGGGATGGGCATTCTGAGTGTTTTGGTCATGCTGGTACAAAGCCACAGGCCCAAGAGAGCTTGGTCGTTCAGAAATTCACAAGAAGGCTCTGGCCAATAAGGCTAACCTAGGGTATAATAGAGGTAGGGATACAAATAGGCTTACACTTACAATTGTAATAATAATAAAAAAAAAATAGGCTCAAGAGAGAAGTAAGAATGAGACCCTCAAGAAAATTATATTCCACCCTAAGGAGTTTGAGTTTTGTCCAAAAGGAAATGAGGAGCCACTGAATTACTCTAGCAGGGAAGTATAGCATAGAGCTGGGCATTAGGGCAGTCAATCACTCTGGCTTCTCTACCTTACCTCCAGTCAACCTGTATTTTCCCAGCCGTACCAATCATCAGCTACCAAAGCTGGATCTCCCAGAGGACAAGGGTTCAGTCTCTTTGCATTCCAGTGCCAGGGATTTTTCTACCAAACCTCAGCTTCCTTCTTAGTGAGAGGCTTCTGAACCCCTGCTGATTATAGAGCTTGGGAGATTCCAAGCTGCTGATTGATTTGATTTCATTCTACTGTAGTGCATGTAATTTCATGCTTCCAAGTCAAAGACATTTTCTGAAAATTCTCCAATCTCCGCAAATTACTTAGCTTTATATATTTATTCCTGGCCTCATTGGACTCTAAATAACCCAGTTTGGGAGAAAATGCTTGGCATGTGAAGCTCTGGTCATCAAGATTCACCAATTATTTTGATGAGCTTTTTCAGACTGTTAGAAGCTGTCCCAATAGAAGGAAAAAAAGTTAAAGTTGGGGAATGTTTTCAGACCAAAAAAATGCAGTTTTCTGGGGTTACTTATATACTCTCCTGCAAAGAGAAAAGGGATCGATTCTTCTTAGCAATCAAGAAAAATACACTTTAGGAATAAAGTGGCAGGATGCCTTTAAGAATTTGGCAGATAGATGGTAGGTAGGTAGGTAGATAAATACACTTTTCAATATAATAGCATATACGTCAGTAACATTTTAAAGTAATCAAAATAGAATAAAAATAATTTAAAGAAAGCATTTTCCCAAATCATATCATTGTTAATATGAAAGAGCATCCTTTAACATATCTGTGTATATCTAAACATAGTTTTAGAGTTATAGAAAAAGTATAAAAATCTTACAGAGAGTTCCCATATACCCCAGATTTAGTTGTCCTTATTATTAAATCTGATTTTTAATATGGTGCATTTGACACAATTAATGTCCCAAATAAGATACATTATTAACTGAAGTCCATACTTTTTTCAGGTTGACTTAATATGGTTATTTTTTGTTGATTTACCTAATTTCCTTGTCCTATTTCAGAATGCCGTCCAAAGTACATTGTGTTTATATTCGTCATGCTTCTTTAGGCTCCTTTTGGCTACAGTGGTATCTCAGAGTTGGGAAACCTAAAAGTTTTGAGGGGTTCTGGTAAGGTATTTTGTGGAATGCCCCTTGATCAGGATTTGTCTGATTCCTTTTCTAATGATTACACTGGGATTTGGGGTTGTGAGGAGGAAGACCCTAGAAATAAAATGCCATTTTCATCCCATCCTCTCATACTAACAACATGGTTCATTACTGTTGATGTTAAATTTGATCACTTGCTTGAGAACCGTATTCTTCAAGTTTCTCTATTATAAAGTTACTGTCCCTCCCCCGTGTCTCTCATCCCCAGTCCATATTGTAGTCTTCAGACAAAGTTATTTGCAAAGCCTCACACAGTTAAAGAATGAAGACATATGCTCCACCTTCATGAGGGTAGAATATCCACATAAATTATTTGGGATTCTTCCAAATGGTAAATTTACTTTTTCTTTCTCATTAATCACCCCTTTCATTAGTATGTGCTTATAGATATTTATTTTATATATCCAATGCTACTTTATTTCAGTTTTGGGTTTTTTTGTTTGTTTTTTGTTTTGTTTTGTTTTGTTTGTTTATTTGTTTTTTGCTAAGCTGGTTCCAGCTTTGGCCATCGAAAACTCTGTCTCGGTTCCCCTGTCCTTTTGACCTATCCCTATCAGTGTGTTTGTGTGTGTGTGTATGTGTTTTGGCACTTTCTTACTTTCTGGCACTACAAGATGCTCCAGGCTCATGTTGTATATTTCTAGCCCCAGTCCTAGAATTAATTCTTTCCCCAAAGAGCCCTGGTTTCCTTAATGGGAGAATGATGTTATCAACTAAGTTCTGAACAGTGTGTGCCTGGTGCTACTGGGGTATCATTGCTTCCGGGCCCTCCCAGCTAACAGAGCAAAGAAATATATGTGCATATAAAAACCCATGTATAGGGACGCCTGGGTGGCTCAGTTGGTTAAGCAGCTGCCTTCGGCTCAGGTCATGATCCCAGCGTCCTGGGATCGAGTCCCACATCGGGCTCCTTGCTTGGCAGGGAGCCTGCTTCTCCCTCTGCCTCTGCCTGCCACTCTGTCTGCCTGTGCTCGCTCTCTCTGTCAAATAAATAAAAATAAATTAAAAAAAAACATGTATATACACATATCCAGTAAATACTTTTATACATAACCATCTGTATTAGCTATATTAAGCTAAACATGAGTTCATACTGATGTCTCCATCTGTAATCTGTAACCACATAGATCTTCATAGTCTCCTCCTCTTTCTCATTTGTTGTCCTTCCACTCTGTGAGAAACCCAACTCTCACTTCCTTCCATCCATTTTCTTAATTGTTCAATTCCAGTATACAAGCAGAATGGTTTCAGAACTGTTAACCCCCAGCCTCGTGCAGAAGAAACTTAATCAACTGCAGTACAGTGCTTATGTACAATTCCCTGCTCTTGTCATAATCTGCTATTTCTTAAATAAAAATAAATAGATTGAAGACACTCTTTCAAGTCAATAAATAAAGTACTAAGCTGTAATTCCAATACATATGTGTAGGCTGTGTTTAGGTAGATTGTGTCATGTTCTGTAAGGCATTGTGAGACTTTTGGCATTTTTGCTAAATGAGCTGAAAAACTACTGGGGAAGGAGAGTTCCCTAACATTTAAAGATCAATCTGGCTGTTATATTTTGAATAAACTGAAGGGAAGCAGCGAGACAACTATGAGGGGATATTGCCTCTAACCAAGAGATGATGGTTGCATGGGCCAGAGTCATAGCAGTGGATTATGGATACAAGGCCATATTTTAAAGATCAGTAGGATTTACTGATAGATTGACTACAGATATGAGAGAAATAAAATCAAGGAAAACTTTGACCTTATTTACTAGAAAGATGAGATCAGCTGCTGACATGGGGCAGACTACAGGGACAGGAGAGTTTTGTTTATTTTGTGTTGGTAGGGGGTAGTGATCACCAAGAAATATGTATGTGTCATGTTAAATTTGAGATCTTCCATTTAAGAAGAGATAATCATTGATCAGTGGGTGGTCATCAGGTAGAAGAGACCAAGTAATTTATTTATACTGACTGAAAACTGATTAGTGGGCCACTGAATAGATCTTTGGAGCCAGAATGTTCCCTCTACCCCATGTTCAAGAAACCCAAGTCCATCCCTTCTTCTTCAGCATCATTTTCCCTATTTGTAAAATCCACCCTTTCCTTTCCAGACTGTCCCTCAAGGTAGACCTACTGAGACATGTTGCTCAATGGCTGGTCTTGTGTAGAGTCCCATACCTGGGGCATCTGTAGTGCTACTGATACAGTTCAGCCTCATGAGTTGAATTTGTCCTCTGTTTTTGGTTTACCTCACTGTGTCATATCCTCTTCCATTTTATCTGTTTATATGTCACAGACTTAACACATTCTGCTTTTACTGACATAGATCTTTTCCCTTTTCTAAAATTTTCCTTCAGATCTATTTTGCCTAAACCATACTTAATATATTTAAATTTGGAGGATAGAGAGGGTAATATTTTTTAAATGGTTCATTTACTGTTCAACATTGGTTAACTTTGGGGGCACCTGGATGACTCAGTGGGTTAAAGCCTCTGCCTTTGGCTCAGGTCATGATCTCAGGGTCCTGGGATCGAGCCCCACATCGGGCTCTCTGCTCAGCAGGGAACCTGCTTCCTCCTCTCTCTCTGCCTGCCTCTCTGCCTACTTGTGATCTCTGTCTGTCAAATAAATAAATAAAATCTTTAAATAAATAAATAAGTTAATTAATTAATTAATTAACATTGGTTAACTTTGTACATGCCATTTGAACTATCTGGCCTTAGGGTTCTCATTTGTAAGATGGGGCTGATGGCACCTGCCCTACCAGTGCACTGTGAGTGGTAGTAGCAACTGATGCTGTATTTCAATACTCTCAAATGACTTCACATACATCAGTTGATTTTCACTTTAATTCTGTGTGACAGATATAAATTCCTACTTAATATTAAGAAAACAATAACTCAGAGAGTTTTAGGAACTTATAGTAAGCCATTCAGTTGTTCAATTAACAAACATGTGCTTCTTGCATATTAATAGACTAAGAGCTATTCCAGGTGCCATTGACAAGGAATAATGGCAGAGGCACTGCAAATGCCATGTTTACCTATGGTAAAAGACACAGGTACATGGATGCCTGCATGGCTCAATCCATTAATCATTTCACTTCAGCTCAGGTCATGATCTCAGGATCCTGGGATCAAGCTCCACACTGGGCTCCCTGCTCAGTGAGGAATCTGCTTATCCTGCTGCCCTACCCCCAAAGTCATGCTCATGCTCTCTCTCTCTCTCTCTCTCTCTCTAATAAATAAAGTCTTTTTTAAAAGACACAGTTAGGGATTGACTCCTTAATTTCTCTTTCTTCTGTCTTGTTGTTGGTGTAAAGAAATGCAACTGATTTCTGTGCATTGATTTTATATCCTGACACTTTACTGAATTCCTGTACAAGCTCCAGCAGTTTTGGAGTGGAGCCTTTTGGGTTTTCCACATATAGTATCATATCATCTGCAAAGAGCGATAGTTTGACTTCTTCTTTGCCGATTTGGATGCCTTTAATTTCTTTTTGTTGTCTGATTGCTGAGGCTAGGACTTCTAGTACTATGTTGAATAGCAGTGGTGATAGCGGACATCCCTGCTGTGTTCCTGACCTTAACGGAAAAGCTCTCAGTTTTTCTCCATTGAGAATGATACTTGCCGTGGGTTTTTCATAGATGGCTTTGATAATATTGAGGTATGTGCCTTCTATCCCTACACTTTGAAGAGTTTTGATTAGGAAGGGATGTTGCACTTTATCAAATGCTTTTTCAGCATCTATTGAGAGTATCATATGGTTCTTGTTCTTTCTTTTGTTAATGTACTGTATCACATGCGAAATAAGTCAACTGGAGAAAGACAACTACCACATGATCTCCCTGATATGAGGAAGTGGAGATGCAACGGGGGTGGGAGTTAAGGTGGTAGGAAAAGTAAAAAGGAAAGAAGATGGGATCGGGAGGGAGAAAAACCAAAAGAGACTCTTAATATCATAAAACAAACTGAGGGGGGTGGGGGGGAAGAGGGGTTGGGTGAGGGTGGTGGGGTTACATCATATGTTTAAATAAAGCTTAAATAAAGTAAAAAAAAAAAAAAGGAAAGAAGATGGGATCGGGAGGG
>ML103734.1:0-36978 GCA_003697995.1 Taxidea taxus jeffersonii | reverse complement strand
AAAAAAAAAAAAAAAGACACAGTTAGGGACGCCTGGGTGGCTCAGTTGGTTAAGCGGCTGCCTTCGGCTCAGGTCATGATTCCAGCATCCTGGGATCGAGTCCCACATCAGGCTCCTTGCTCGGCAGGGAGCCTGCTTCTCCCTCTGCCTGCCACTCTGTCTGCCTGTGCTCGCTCTCTCTCTCTAACAAATAAAAAAAAATAAAAAAATAAAAAGACACAGGTATTTATAGAACATTGCCTAATGCAATATAAAAACCACCAAGCATTCTACCTCATGGGTATTTTGCAAAAATTTGAGGTGTAGTAAAAAGCCCTTGTATAGGTCAAGTAGCAGATCTTCAATAGATGTCAACCAGTACAAGTATCATTTGAGCAGTGGCATTTGAGGTAAGCATAATTTTATCAGTTGTTATTTATAGAGTGTCTACTGTGTTCTATCAGTGTTTTTAAATATTCTTTTCGTTAGAATCCTTTCATTGCAAGCAATAGACACCAATGAGCTGGCTTATGCAGAGAAAGGGAGAACTTATTATAAAGGATACAGACCTATGTTGTGGAACCAGCTCAAGGGCAGGCAGGCAGCCAAGCCTCACAAAGGAAGCAGAACCAGAAGTAGAGAAAGTTATAAGGAACCCAGGGACTTTATTCTCTAATTCTGTCTCAGCTTCTCTCTGCACATCTGCACCACTGTTTTATTTTCTTGCATATCCACTTTCTCTGCTACTTGCTCCAAATCTTGTTAAATGTCCACTCTCCGCCTCTTTAATTTTAGTTTTGTTTTTTGTTGCTACTATTGTTGTGGTGGTAAAGTTTTTATTTTCTGTGTTTTGTTTTTGCTTTTGCTCTTGTTTTCATATATCCCTCCACTCAAAGATAAGTCTAGAATGAATGAATGTATTGCAGGCTTACGTCCAAACTTCTAATGATGCTCTCCTGTTTGGCCGGTTTGGGATCCACCCAACAGTGATCTGGGTATACATGTAAATATTTAAATTGTACCTCTGCAAAAACAGTTTTATCAAGAAACAAAGGGTTATAATTTCCAGAATAGAAGGATGCGTCATTGTGAGCAGAGTATATACCTCGAAAAGGTATATGGTTTGTCTAGGCCCCACAAGACCCCTGCAAGTTAGAAAGGTAGAAGTCATTTCCCATTTCACTGACATGTACAATTTGAGACTTGAATTCAACCCTTCAACAAATACATATTGAATGCTGATTGAATGCCAGGCATGGAGCGAAGTGGTAGGAAATAATAGTTTTTAATTTTTAAGATTACTTTTTTTTAAAAGATTTTATTTATTTTTTTGACAGACAGAGATCACAAGCAGGCAGACAGGCAGGCAGAGAGAGAGGAAGAAGCAGGTTCCCTGCTGAGCAGAGAGCCCGATGTGGGGCTCGATCCCAGGACCCTGAGATCACAACCCAAGCCGAAGGCAGAGGCTTTAACCCACTGAGCCACCCAGGCACCCCTTAAGATTACTTTTTATCAGGGATTACAGTCATCAGATAAATTGTTATAGAACACATATACAATTTATTTTTAATAGGACCTATGAGAACATATAGCAGAGGAAATGGGTCTATCCTGGTAGTCGAGGGAGCAGGAAAGAATATCACCCTATGGAAGTGAATTTGAGTTGAGCTCTACAAGATGAGTATCAATTAGTTAATGAATAAAGGATGGGTCAGGGAGAGTTCCAGGCAGATGGAACAGCATAAGAAGTCAGAAAATGCAACATAGCCAGTGTAGGCAGAGTCCTAAAGAGAAGATGCAAAGAATGATAAACAATTAGTAGTTGAGATATGCAAGGGCAGAAACATGAGTAGTTTAAGAAATGTGCTCTTTAGTGCAACTGAGAACTTTTAAATCTTTAAATCAGAAGAGTAACATGATGAAATTTTATGTTCTATAAAGTCACTTTGGCTTCTGTGTGGAAAATGGATTGAAAGAGGATGTGAGTAGATGTAGGGAAATAATTCAGAGACCATTTCAGTGACCCAGGAGAAAAAATGGGAGCTGAGACAATAGGAATGAGTAGTGAGGAGACAAAATAACAGACAAGCTTCTTTATTCTAATTTTACTTTATGGACATAGTTCATTATGATAGGCCAAGGAAAAGCCACCAAGATACAGGAGCAAAAGTTGAGCTGGTCACCTGATTCCAAGTGTGATCCCATCCTCTGGGACAGGATATGCCTGAGATAATGGCCATTTTATTATTTATTATCATAGGATGATATGGAGCCAGTGAAAGGGCAAGTCAGCACAGTGTGTAACAACAGTGAATCAAGAAGGAAAGAAAAAAATTATTTCCAGAGACAGAAAATGTTGAATTCAAATTCAAAAGACAAGATGTTTTGCATTCCCTCAATAGTTTTTTTTTTCCTTTGCTGCTGTATTTACTTTACCATGACACATTATGTATACACCCAGATTCTTCATAAAAGAGATACCATTTTTTTCTACTAAAAGAATGCTTTCTTTTGCAGTTTTAAAAAGAAAAGTGAAGATGAAAGACTAAGAAAAAAAATTATTTGCCAACCTACAGGAAGCCCCAGGAGTAGGCTGATGCAGGAACACATACTATACCTTTTATTTTGTAGCAATAGCCAAGGTTTTCATCTCTTCAGGGATCTGTTCAGAAATTCCCCTCATCTCTAATGAAAGCATTCCCACTGCTGAGGCCACTGTCAGAGGAAAGCTGATGAAGGGGAAACTGTGGCTCCAAGGAATTGAGAAGTGGGAGCCCTGACTTTGCCCAAGTATCCATCCTTTCCTTAGAAGGTGGTGGTACTTCTAGGTTATGTGACTTCGGGCAAATTACTTAAGCTTTTGGTGTCTGAGTTTTCCCCTCTATGAAAATGAGCATACAGATAGCGCATTCATTATGGGGTTGTGTTAAAAATAGGAAGGGCACCAAATTAATGATTATTGAGATGATAGTGATAAAAACATTATTTTTTGGTTCCAGATTACTTTATAGTTCAGAAAACAATGAAGAGAAATGTGTGTCTTGGAGAGAAGCCCCTGGTCTCTAAGATGAATGTGTGGTCACACATAACTCATAGTCCATATAGTTCATTACATATAATGTAACTATAACCCTGAGGAAATTAAGATGTGGTCACTAATCCCTTCCTCTCGTTCCCTCTGGACTCATTTCATTCAGATATCCATGTGTCTACCCTTCCGCTAAAGTGTGTCCGACCAGTGTCACCAATAACTGCAAAGTTGATAGACTCAGAAGTCAATCTTCGGTCTTTGCCTTACTTGTTCTCTCAGCAGCATTTGACACAGGTCATAATTCTCTTTTCCTTGGAACATCTCCTTCACTCATCTTGTTAGGACACCAATCTTTCTTCTCCTCTTCACTCACTTTCTTCTTTGCTGGCTCATCGTCATCCCCTAAATCCCCAAAAGTTGGAAGATTTTAGGGCTCATGTTTAAGATTTCATCTACTTTCCATCCATGGTTCCCTAGCTGATGTCATTAGGTTATGCAATTTTAAATACTACCTGTAGCACTCTGTGGTTTTTATATTTCCAGGTCAGGTCTGCCCCCAGAACTTCAGACTTCTACGTGCATCCAGTTGCTTATCTGACCTCACTACTCAGCTGTCTGACAGAAGTCCAACATTGAACATCTTATTCCCACCATTTCATAATCTGGCTCTTTCCACAATCCATCCCCTTTTAGAAAATTTCAACTCTGTCATTCCAGTAGCTCAAGCAAAATCTTTGAAGTCATCCTTGATTCTTCTTCTCTTTCTCGCACACACTGCTTCCTATCCATCAGTCATTATTGTGTTCCTATCTACAAAACAAATCCACTCCTCACCAGATTTATCTCTACCACTCTGGACCAAGCCACTGTCACCTTTAACCTTGATCAGTGGAAAAGTCTCTTAACCTGGTTCACTGCTTCCCACTTTGCCTCCTTCTGTCTGTTTTTAACACAATATAGTAATTCCTTAAAATGTAAATTTAATCATGGCAGTCTTCTGCCCAAATTTCCCCAGTGGGTTTCCACTTCTTTTAGAGCAAAAGCCAATTCCTTGTAAGAGTCTGTGAGGCCTCTGCTGTGTCACCTGTAATGCCCTATCTTGTTCTTCTCTCTCTATTCTGTTTCAGCCACACAGGTCTGCTTGAGCTACTTCTACATCAGGGCACTGAGTTCCCTGTTTTCCATAGGACTTACTCCTAACCTGGCCACAGATCTCTGATAAAATTTCCCTCTGTAGCTTCCCCATTTTCCTTGCTGTGTGCATGCAGAGAGAGAGTGAGAGATCTTCCTCTCTTTAGAAGAGCATTAATCCCATCATGGGAATTCTACCCTCATATCCTTATTTAAACCAAGTTACCTCCCAAAGGTCCCTCCAAATACCATCACAATGGGGGTAAAGATTTCAATCTATGAATTTTGGGGCTGAGGTACAAACATTTAGTCTATAGCAGAGTCTTTTTTTTTTTTTTAGATTTTATTTATTTGACAAAGAGAGAGATCACATGTAGGCAGAGAGAGAGGGGGCAGCAGGCTCCCTACTGAGCAGAAAGCCTGATGCAGGGCTCGATCCCAGGACCCTGAGATCATGACCTGGGCCAAAGGCAGAGGCCCAAACCACTGAGCCACCCAGGTGCCCCTTTTAGATTGAACCTTCTTTTTTTTAAGATTTTATTTTATTTATTGACAGAGATACAGTGAGAGAGGGAACACAAGCGGCAGGAGAGGGAGAAGCAAACTCCCCACACAGCAGGGAGCCTGATTCGGGGCTAGATCCCAGGACTCTGGGATCATGACCTTGGCCAAAAGCAGATGCTTAACGACTGAGCCACCCAGGTGCCCTAGAGCAGAGTCCTTACCAATATCCTGCATTGCTTATCAGATGGCAAAGGTAGAATCTAAATATAGGTTAAAGATGATAGTGCATATAAAGGGTCTTTATAAAAATTTAGAAAGTGGAAATTTAGACTATGATAGAAGGAAAGGGATTCTAGACCATTTTGCTTATAGACATGGCTTAGAAAGGGAAGAAAGATTAAGGTCAGAAGACCAGAGAACAGCATTTTATAAGTGCCTTTTGTTTCCAGATGCAGTGATAGGCATGGAGGTACAAACATGAACACATGATAGCCCTTAACACAAGGAATGTGACATCTAAAGTGGACATGTTGCTAAATGAACATTTGAGTATTGAGATGGAGATATTAGAGAAAGGAAAGGGTGATGTATTTTGATCCTATAAAAACTTTTTTCTTCATTTTTCCTAAAATGTGGACCTAATAATTCATATATATATATATATATATATATATATATATATATAGAGAGAGAGAGAGAGAGAGAGAGACATAGAGCTATTACACTTGGGCATAAATCCACCCTAAACTGAATTTGTAATACAAATGGTTTTTTTCTAGGTTAAGATGTACACCACTTTTTTTTTAAAGATTGTATTTATTTATTTGACAGAGAGAAATCACAAGTAGACAGAGAGGCAGGCAGAGAGAGAGAGAGAAAGGAGGAAGCAGGCTCCCTGCCAAAGAGAGAGCCCGATGCGGGACTCAATCCCAGGACCCTGAGATCATGACCTGAGCTGAAGGCAGAGGCTTAACCCACTGAACCACCCAGGTGCCCCCATTTTTTTTTAATTTGAAGGTTTGATGTGAATACTATGTATACCCATCCTTGTGAATGGATAGATGGATGGATGGATGGAAATAAAGATAAATAGGTAGGTAGATAGGTAGATAGGTAGATGGGTGGATGGTGGATGGGTAGATAAACAAATTGATGATGCACAGTCCTCAGCTTCAGGATGTCCCCACCCTAGTCATAGAAGCAAACATACTAGTTTACACCTAACTCCCCTATAATATGGTAGTTCTCTAGTAAAGATACACATAATACACATAATAATCCAAGTTTCTGCTTAAAACTGTGAAGAATGGGTCTAGGAAGTTTTCCTAAAGAAAATGACTTTCGGGTTCCATCTTTTATGGGGAGAGCTTCAACATATGGAGATGAAGGATGGACATTTCAAGCAGAGGAACAACAGAATCAAAGGACAGGTCTGAGTGTGCTTTCAGGAAAACTGAGGATCCTAGCAGGGCCTTGGGAGGAGCTTGGTAGTGCCAGCAGGGGTGAGACTGCAGAGACCTCAGAGGCTAAGGAGCCTGACCTTCATGTTGTTGGACTGCAGTCCCCAGTTCTCACAAGGAGCCAACGACAAGTAACTGAAAAAGCCTTTGTCTTGAGACATATTGCACATCAGCATATGAAATGGGCTGAAAAGTAGGAAACTGTTTAACTTACTTTAATTCCAGCATTTTCCAAAAATCCTTAAAACACACAAATATTTCTTCCTTCCCCTTTCAGCATCTTACTCCTATAGAATATCACTGCAACGAATTGTTTGGAATGGATGGGTGCAAACAAGGCTTTAGGCAGTAGCAAGATTGTTTGTGCCTTTGTAGATGTTACTCTGGCTACAGTGTGGGATGTGGAGAGGAAGCCTTCAATTTGGAAACAAGGAGACTGTGACAGAGAAGCTATCACAGCACTTTAACTGGAGAATTGAAGTGGGATTTGGGTGCCGGTGACAGAAGTGGGTAAAGGGGCAGATGGGCAAGTTTTAGGAGATGTTGTGTTGAAATATGACCACTTACAGGCTTTGGGGACATGAAGAGGGATTGTGTGTGCCTCTCATGTTCTGGTTTGTGAAACGGGTGAATGGTGGTGCCATTTCACAGAATGAGCTGTGGGTGTGAAGCGGAGGAGGATGGGAGATGACAGATTCACCTTGAGGCTCTCTGAGTTAAAGGTGCCTATAGAAAAAGACACACTGGGATACTAAGAACCTTTCAGCTTTCTAAGAAAATTCCCCATTTTCTCCTCTGGTCAGCCCAGAAAGCTCACTTTGCCTCATCTTTTTCTACATTGCTCTCTATGTCACTCTCCTGCTGTCCTGAGCTCATTCTCCAAGCATGCCACGCACGTTCACGACTTTGTGCATTTGCTTCCATTGCTCTCTCAGTCCACAGTGACCTTCCTGACCTTATGAGTTAGGGATCATCTTCAATTGGTAGTAACAGAGGCTCAATTACAGTGGTTTAAAAATGTAAGAATTTATTGTCTCATGTTAAAAAATGAAAGTCCAGGGTGCCTGGGTTGCTCAGTGGATTAAAGCCTCTGCCTTCGGCTCAGGTCATGGCCTCAGGGTCCTGGGGTCGAGCCCTGCGTCAGGTTCTCTGCTCCGCGGGAAGCCTGCTTCCTCCTCTCTCTCTGCCTGCCTCTCTGCCTACTTGTGATCTCTCTGTCAAATAAATAAATAAAATCTTTTAAAAAAAACAAAAACAAAAAAAACAAAAAAATGTCCAGATGATGGACAGGCCAGAGATTGTTTCTGACCTCACAGATTTACCAGGAATGCCAACTTTCCTATCTTTGTATCCATATTCTTAGCAAGAGGCTTCTATCCTCAAGGATGCAGAGTGGCTGGTGGAGTTCCAGTCATCACATATACATTTCAGGCAGAAAGAAGAAGGGGAAGAGACACAAATGTAATAATCCATGTACTGTGTAACTGGATCCGTTTAAGAAGCCCTCCCCAGTGACGTACCTAATAGCTCACCTTCATGTCTCATTGACCATCTCTAGATGTAAGGTGACTAGGAAATGAAATCTAGTCTTTTTCTATGATATATTGCTGCCCCCAAAAATGCAAAGGGTAGTTTTTTTTTCTTTAAAAGAAAGAAGAAAATGCATGCAGAAGAGCAGTCTCTGTAGTATGAAATTCCACATTTTGTGACTCCTTGGTTGAACAAGTTTCAAATCCACCACCAGATCCTTGAGAAGTTCTTGAAATTGTGCTTTGGCCAAACCAGCTATTCTCTTCTGGAGCAAGCATATTGCCTTCTGCTTAGCACTTATTTGTGTTATGCTTATCTTATCCTTTCTCACTTACTTGGCTCATTTTTGCCAGCTCATGGTGAGCAAGATCCATTTTTTATAGTCCTTTGTTGTCTTTTGATCTCTCTGAACCTGTGTCAGACACCACCCCTGGTCCCTTGAAGGAGCTCAGGAGAAACGAAGTGTAACCCATAGTTCGTTTTCTTTAGGATGTCAAAATTGCCTGGAAGGCTTATAAAAATACAGATGGCTGGTTGGGGCTCCTGAGTGACTCAGTTGGGTAAGCGTCTTCTTTCAGCTCAGGTCATGATCCTGGGGTCTTAGAATCAAGCCCCACATCAGGCTCAGCAGGGAGCCTCATTCTCCCTCTGTCCCTCCCCTTGCTCATGCTTTCTCTCTCTCTTTCTCTCTAATAAATAAATCAAGTCTTTTTTTTTTTTTTAAATTACAGATGGTTGGGCCTCATCTCAGAGTTTCTGATTCGTGTCTTGGCCCGTGGCCTGAGATGATGCATTTCTAATAAGTTCCCAAGTGACGCTGCTGCTGGGCCAGATCTCACACTTCAGGAATCTTTGTTGTAGGGATCTCCTACTGCATCTTCTTTCTCACCACTAAGAAAGTCCCCGGCTGGCTAGCTGTACACCTCCCTCCTTCCCCACAGTCTGCATCCTCTCCTCTTCTCTGCATTCTGACCTTTTTCCTCTCAGTGAAAGCATCCCAAATAAGTTGAAGGTTTGTTGGCTGAGTGAGCTGAGGGAGCCTTGCATTGTCAACAGAGATGGGCTGGTGAAAGTCAAGAACCTAGTCTGGGTTAATCACACCACACGTAGTCACCCAGCCTCCCCAATTTCAGCCTTTGCCACCATGAGCTTCACCCACATTCTTCCTTCTCTCCTTTGCCACCATGATTGGAGAGTCCCATGTTTACTTCCCAGGCAGCCCGCATAGTGTTAATTCTCCTCTGGGAAGTTGTGCTAGCCCTAATAAAGGCTACTCATTGCTGGAAGAACTGCTAACCCCACACAAATCCTCCCAATGATGTTTGTGAAATATTTCAGTTGAACTAAAAGATTTTCTCTAGGCCAGTAATTATTGTCATTTACATTTAGATAAGTTGGCTGTTCCCTGTTCTGTATTATTCTGTGTTCCATTCTCTCATAATGGAGTAAGATAGAGAGGACTGAAGAATCTCAACCCAAATGTTTTTTGCTAATAAGGCCAACTGAGGATGGTTTCTGTTTTCACACAGCTAGCATCAGCCAGTCTTCCACCTTCTGCTCCTGTGCATTCCCTTGGTGGGCCTGTGGTGGGCCTGAACCCTCTTGCTCCTCACTCATCCCCAGCCAAAAGAAGGTTCAGCTCTTCTGTTTCTTGTGAGAAAAAATTCACTCAGCTGGGGCTCCCAACCTACATGTTTGTCTTATGTGGCTCTCTGACACCTACCGCAGGTTCCATCTGTTACAACCAGGTCAGGGGTCAGTGACCTCAGAGCTGAACTTTGAGAGCTCACTTTACTCTCAAAGCCCAGCCAACCTAAATCTCCTCCCAAACTTTTCAAACACCAGTATCTGTAATCTGTGTCTACCATTTAGCTTTATCCCCCCTCCCCCCAACCACCACCAAGTAGTTACTACTCAGGCTGAGATGTAATTCTGACCAGTATGTCCTTATCAGAAAGCCTTAATCTAGTGGTATGCAATGGACTTTGGAGTCAGACAAAATGAGTTTCAATGTTAAATATGTTAGTTGCAATGGATTGAGAAAGTGGAGATTTGGATTCAAGCCTGCAAAGTAGAGACGGCAGTATTCGTAGAGGCTCTAGTGCCCAGAATTACTTGCACAGCTCTTTTAGGTCACTTTACAGGTAAGATTGGCATGCAGGCCTACCAGTCTGTAAGTATCAAGAGTTGTCTCATTAACTTTTAATTGTCCACCTTAGAGTGGGTGAGCCTCACTGGCTCCGTGACCCAACCCCAAGTAATTTGGTCTGGATTACATTTTTAGTTGTTTATTTTTTATTTGTATTTTGAAAGCATTCAAATCTAAAAAAAAAAGTTGAAAACACAATAGTACTTTTCTTTTTTTCTTTTTTTTTTTTTTAAGGATTTTATTTGCCTGATAGAGAGAGACAGTGATAGAGAGAATACAACCAGGAGGAGAGGCAGAAAGAGGCCTCCCACAGAGCAGAACACCTGTTGCAGGACTCAATCCCCTGACCCTGGGATCATGACCTGAGCCAAAGGCAGATGCTTAAAGACTGAGCCACCCAGGCGCCCACCTTTCTTTTCTTTTCTTTTCTTTTTTTTTTACCTAGTTTCACTAGTCATGAACATCTTGACATGTTGGGTTTAAAGATCTCTTAGTCTCTCTCTCTGTCTACAGGCCACATGCACACACACATACAAAAACACACTTAAAAAATTTTTTTTCTGAACAATTTGAAAGAAGTTGTAGAGTTCAGATTAGATTAACCCCTTCCTCTGAAACCTTTACTTGACCACAGAAGTAAACCACTAGCTACACAAATAAAACCATTTTTTGAAAGATTATATTTATTTATTTGATAGAGAGACAGCAAGAGAAGAAATACAAGCAGGAGGAATGGGAGACAGAGAAGCAGACTTCCCACAGAGCAGGAAGCCTGATGTGGGCCTCGATCCTAGGACCCTCGGATCATAACCTGAGCCAGGCAGACGCTTAACAACTGAGCCACCCAAGTGGCCATAAAACCATTTTTATAACATGATGTGAACACATTTTCCTGGCCCTTTTGCTCTGGGAAGGTGACTGGGAACTGCTTCCTGCAGTTTAGAGTCTGTGTCTGTAAGCCAGTCTGACTGTCTCTATCACTCCTCCTAAAACTTAAGGGAAATTCACAAAAGTAACATCTGCAGAAGTAGTTTGGTGAGCAAATAATTTGTCACCCACAGTGGGACACTTTTAAAAGTGAATACTGAACAAGATTGTCCCTGGTTAATGTAGAAGTAAGATCACCCTCAGATCACAGCAAGCTTTGAGGCCACAAAGCAGTAGGGTCAGGAGCCAGGAGGTGTGTGGGTTCAAGGTTTAACTCTGCCACGTGTTAGTTTGTGACCCTAACCATGTTAGGCCTAGTTTCTCCGCAGTGTTGCTGTGTTGAAAACACAACAAAGCAAATAAGAAAACACACGTGTTACTATATATTAAACAGTGTAAAATGCTAAACAAATGTTAAGGAGGCTTGTCTATGGATATTCATGCATTAGCCAGCAAGACAGCCTGATTCTACTTTAGTTTAATATATTCTATAATGTCAAGCACAGTGGCTAGGCCTTTGCCATTTTCATAGAAATCCCTGGCCTTTCCCACCTTTTCACGATTTCTTATGCCATTCACTCTTCCGAAATGCCTTTAATCTTATCTTTGTCTCAAAATCTACTTATATCAACATCATGCTGAAATATCACCTCCACTGGGAAGCCTTCCTAGATATTCAGTTACAGAGAAGAGACTTTTCCTACTCTGAGCATCCCCGGCACCAATTTTCCTCTGTCTTCCCAACCCTCCAGTTACAAGGTATTTTTCTGCATGAGGTATCTTACTCGTGAAACTAGATAGCACTTGAAAGCAATAATTGCACCTTTTTTGTCTTTTTCTTTAGCCTCATCCTTTACCATTGACTTACAAATACTTAGATTATACATGTCTTTCAATTATCTTTTAGATTTAAGTAACAAACTAGGCTCAAAATGGTTTAAATCATAAAGAGATTTATTATCTTGTGCGAGCAGAAGCAGAATGTAAGGAAGTCCTCTCGTGAAGGCCTGTCATTGAAGACCACTGAGCTGGCCAACAGAAACTAGATACATATATTTCCTTGTTTAATTTAGCACATGCAGAAATAAAAAGGAAATCTCTCCCCTAAACAAGGATTATTGTCCTGTCCTTCAACCAGGTTGTGTCAGTTTAGCTGAACTATGCATGTGTGGACCGATAGTAGTTGCCACAAAAATGCCATGCTCTTGAAAGAGAATTCTGAAAAATGTGGGATAGAATTGCTGTGATTGGAGCCCCTTGATGGCTCAGTCAGTTAAGAAGCTGACTCTTGATTTTGGCTCAGGTCATGATCTCAGGGTCCTGGGATTGAGCCCCATATAGGGCTCCCGGCTCAGCGGGAAGTCTGCTTAAGGATTCTCTCTCTCCCTCTTTCTCTGTCCCTCCTCCTGCTTTTCCTCTCTCTCTGTCTCTCTCTCTCAAATAAATAAATCTTTAAAAAGAATTATTGTGTTTGATTTAGACTTTCAATAATGTCTGATAGGATTTTCTGTAATGAAAAACACGCCGTTCTTCACCGGTTAGCACAGCAGCCACAGGCCACATGTGGCTCTTAGGTATTGGAAGCCTGTAGGCACAATCAAGAAAATTAAGATTTTATTTTAATTAATTTTAATTAATGTAAATAGCTAGTGGCTACCACATTGGACCAAACAGAAGAGTGATCGAGTACAGCCTGGAGCTGGAGATAGTCAGATTCTCCTGAGTGACATGGGCTGTAGCAGGCAAAGGGGAGACACGAGTGAAATTTAGGTTCTTTAGGGCTCTGATTGGATACGCACATCCTCTGTCTTGCTGCTGCTCAAAGTGTGGTCCATAGATCAGAAGCATAGATATCAGCTGGTCATTTGCTAGAAAAGCAGAACCTTAGGCCCTATATCAGATCAAATGAATCATAATCTGTATTTTAATAGGATTTCAATTGCTCAGCATATAGCTCATGGTTTTGCATAAAGGTTCACTATCTAAAGGACTGGATTCCTTTGCTGACTATCATTAATCAACTGTTAGGCAACTCCCTTAAGCTAGGTCTCAGTTTCCCCATCTCTAAAAATTGTGTAACAAAACTTGCCTCATAAGGTCATTGTGATTTTTTAAAATGAATTGTTTGTGAAGTGCTTAGCACAGCACAGAACATCCATATATGCTTATTAAATCATGGTTTTGCTGGCCTGTCCTCAAAAAGAGAGCATGTCTTACACATGGAGAAATCTCTAGCCCTTGCCAAGAGGACACATAATAGATGTTCAATAATACATGTTAAGATAATAACAGAATGAATGATTCATTGAATGATCAGCTAGTCCAGTGCCTCCCAAATCACCGATAGGTCAGTGGTATAAAAAAATATTTTTTAAAGATTTTATTTATTTATTTGTTAGACAGAGATCACAAGTAGGCAGAGAGGCAGAGAGAGAGAGGAGGAAGCAGGCTGTCCACAGAGCAGAGAGCCCAATGCGGGGCTCGATCCCATGACCCTGGGATCATGACCCAAGCCGAAGGCAGCGGCTTTAACCCACTGAGCCACCCAGGCGCCCCTAAAAAAATATTTTTATGAACAAATATAATTAGTTCATATGTAGCATCAGATCAATATTTGATTTTTCTATTTTGATTTAAATATTTTTTTACTTTAATTCTCTTACCTAGAACTTCATTCTTAAGGGTCTGAGGGGGAAAGATCTTTTTATAAGATCTTCATTGCCAGGCTCTTACTTTATAGGTCACTGAAAATGCCCTCTACCTGCATGCCCTGCTGTCTTTGGAAGCATTTATAAAAGGGGAAGGCACTCATGTCCACATCATACCTTAGGCATTTGGGCATGTACTGCCTGGTGGCAGCCCTCAACATTCCTGGCTTGTGGGCTTGCTTAAGTTTTCAAGCATTTGACCTCATCTTCCCATGCAGACTCTGATCTTCCCAGTTTTCCACAGCCAGATTAGAAACTTGTCCAACACATCCTTTGTCCCCCACCACCTTGTGAGACAGATGCCATTCCACTTTACAGTAACATACTATATACATTCTTGTGAAGCTAGTAAGCTGAGAACTACTATGAATGGCCTGGTGTTGAGAAAGAGAACAGATTCTGCCCCAGATGACTGGAGTTGGCAGAAGGCTTTGCCAGTAACCTGGGATATGAACTTCCACCATCTTGAGTGACTTTCAGTGTCTTTGATCCTCCATGTCCTTATCTGTAAAAGGGGCCAAGAAAAGAAACAAACAACTCCTCCTCCAAACAAAACAAAATAAAACAAAACAAAACAAAGCCATTTGACAATATATAAAAATTAAAACACTCTAAAAATGTTAGAAATTTTTAATTTCTATTCCTTATTGTTCCTACCTAGCATTCATTTATTCCTACAATTATTTACACACATTTATTGTCTATCTATTATGTGGATGATTCTAGATAGATAGATAGATATCTATATCTATCTATCTATCTATCTATATATATATATATATACTGTATGTATATATATGTATATATACAATGTATCAGAGTTACCAAAGTAACAAAAGACATAGTCCCTGACCTCAATTAACAGTCTAGGATGAGACATAAAAGAGAGGATTTTGAGCACAAAGATGGGACCAATGAGGGAAACATGAAGTAGTCAATAAATGCTTTCTGAAAAAGCAGGTCTCTGAGATGATTCTTCAGAGATGAATAAAGGCTAGCCAGATAAATAAGGGTGGAATGATATTCCAGGCAGGAGGAAGAACAGTGTGTTCACAAATACTACTTTTATTTTGCTTTGTTTAAAAAGAATTATAAAACATTTTTCCTATTTTAAGTAAAACCCAGAAAGTATAGACTTTTAATTCCATAAGGGGCTTTTTGTCTGTAACATAGTCTACTTAGTTTACTTGACACCTGACAGAAGTGAAATTCAGAAAAAATGCACAGGCATCTTCAAGGTCACATAGGCTGTTAGTAACTTACCTGACAACTACCAACACCTGGTCTTGACCTCTCCCCCTCACGTCTCTCTGCTTTTCCAATGCAAGGGCCAGGTGACAAGTTAGCATTCCTGATCGCATAGACACTCTGTCAACACCAAACACAAGTGAACAACCAGTACTCCTCAGCTGCATCTAGGTTATTTGTCAACAGAATCTGTGTAATGGATGTTTGCTATGAGGAAGAATTTAAAAATTAGATCTGGGAGTTCTTGGCATATTCCCACCTGGCACCGCATTCACTTACCTTCCCACAACTCTTAGGCTTAAGAAAAACTTAATTAAAACCAAGTCAATGGAGAACTGTCTGAGAAACTAACAAGACAACACAGTAATAAATTAGGCTTTTAATCTTTCTCTCCCTTTTAGCTGTCATTCTCAATCCAACTTTTGATTCATCTGTATGGGTCTATGCACATATTTTTTTTCATTGACAAACTTTCTTTAATTACTAAGTGTGTATACACCAACCAAGATGCTTAATATTTTGAAGAACTTAGTTTTTTGTATAACTATGATATGTCTTGATATTAGAAGGAAGGGTAGATTACTGGATTTGAAATTCAGAACCTAGGTCTGAGGCTCTGTGCTAGAGAGAACCACATGTGGATGGTAGTGAAGTTATGCTGCACACTATGGTGTTCGGCCATACCAATGGATCTAAACCCATTAATTTCCTACATTTTCTGCCAAGACCTTCCTTTTAGCCTCACTTTCCTCATCAATAAAGCCTGTTTCTTCTACTTATCAAATGATTATTAAAAAAATCATGATCTCATGTGTATTTTGAAATATTTAAAATGTAGGAGCTGGTGGCAATATCGGCCATTTGGGTTGAGAGAGGGGTGTGGCAGTGTCATGAACTCTTTCAGACTGAGTGGCCAAGAAGGGAGGAGGAGATGATGTTTGAGCAGAATTCTGAATAAAATGATCCAGCCATGTGAGAACTAAGGATAGATACCCTAAGTAAGGAGACCAGTAAGTTTGAAGACTCCCAAGACACTTGGTAGCAAGGCATGAATGAAAAGTCAAATGCCACTGATTGGTGTAATCAGTGCAGTGAGGAAACAGGGAGGTGGATGGAGGGAAGATTGAGAGGTCCACAGGGTCATTCATGAAGACAATGGTAACCAGTCAGGAACTTACTCTAGGGGAATGGGACCCCATAGGGAGATTGAACACAACATTTTCACTTGATATGTGTCCTCAAACAAGTTACTTCTCCAAGTTTTCTTCTTCTTCTATGTATTCTGGACATAATAATGCTCATCTTGAACAATGTCATTGAGAACTACATTCACAATTCTGCATAATATATATAGTACTTGACCTTTGCATGTATTACTGACTGTTGCTACTGCTATGGTTCACATTGTCATCTTTATCATTAGCATTATCTGACCTTTGTTAACTCCAGGTATAGCTGTTGGGAAGAAGGAAGGGTAGCAGAGAAAACTAGACAAATATGGTACAAAGGAAGATAAGTACCAAAAATAAATATTTTATTTCCATAAATTCAAAAATAAGGCTATCTTTCTTTGTACACATATTTCATTTTCCTTCTAGTCACAGGCCTATGACTTCAGGAGCTCCTGTTTAAGTCTGGGGTGCCTGGGTGGCTTAGTCAGTTGTCTGACTCTTGGTTTAGGCTCAGGTCATGATTGGAGGGTCATGAAATCAAGCCCTTCCATCAGACTTTGTGCTGTGCATGGAGCCTGCTTAAGATTCTCTCTTTTTCTCCATCTGCCTTTACCTGCCCCACTTGAATGTACTCTCCCTCAAAATAAATAAATAAACTATTTAACAAGAAGAAGAAGGAGAAGAAGAAGAAGAAGAAGAAAGAAGAAAGAAGAAACTCCTGTTTCAGTCCATGTCAGCTGGCTCCTGACTTCTGAATTACTCTGCTGGCAACTCCTGGTCCATAAATCTATGGGTCAGGCAGGCAACTTCTCTATGAATGTGTGCCAGGCACCCACATCACAATCCAGGAGGTCAGGCAACCCTTCTGGAAGCTATTGGAGCTGATAACTCGTCTTGGTTGTGGATAGCAGGTATTTGGACTCATCTCTCTTGAAAATAACAGTAATAGAACAAAACACATTTACTTCAGCTGCATTCTCAGTGTGTTCTGTACAGAGGATAGCCATAACCCTTGCCTTAAGGGGGAAAACCAGAAAGGTGAGCTGGGAGTGTTTCAGGTCTGATAACTTCTCAAGAGTGCTTTGAAAAGGCCATGTTTGCTTTCATCTTACTCTCAGAACAAATGCTTAGGGATCTACTATGTGGGCAGAGGGATCTTAGCTAATAATCCTGCAGTCTGTGGGTCTTTCTTCTTTCCACTATCCTTTCTCTTGTCCTCCATTTCTGTCTCCTTGTCCCATGCTTTCTTTCCTAGGTTCCATTATGCTCTAATGTTTTTTTTTTCCTTTTTTCTGTCTCTGTCTCAGCATGGACACTGACAATTTATTAGATTTCAACTAAGAGCCAGAGATTTTTCTGGGCACAAGAAATACAAACACAAATATTACTGAACAACTACAGACACCCAAGAAAGAAAGCATCCTATGGTATGTGGTTTTGTGGAAACACAAAGGAAGATAGGTTGATCTTAATTGGGGCATCAGAAAGGATTCATTTTGTCAAGTAAGGTAACTGAAAGAAACAGACAAAGAAGTTAAAGACATTTTAAGCCAAGGGAACAGTAGGAACAAAGACACAGTAGTGAGAAACACCAAGATGCATAGAGGTAAGGCTGGAAGTTGGCAAGTCAGGGGGCTTTTCAAGCCACACTTATGAGGATGGACTTTATAAAAGAAGGACTGGCAAGTCTCTAAAGGATTTTAAATGAGGATATGATATGATCAAATCTGTGTGTTAGAAGTACCATTCTCCAGTATGTGGAGTGTGATATGAAACAGGTCCATTAGGATTCTGTTGTATTGTTGAAATGAGAGTTGATACGTATCTGATAAAGTCAGTGACATAGTAGATGACATAGATGGCATCGTGACACAGATAAAGAGGACAGAAAATACAAATACATTAAGGTGGCAGAAGCTTTAAAACTCAATATCTGCTTATATGGAAGAATGAATAAAAGGAAATGGTAGAGTAAAATTACAAATTTTCAGACCCTAATATTTGGTTGGATATTGGTGATATTCACTAAAACAGGCATGAGGAAAAGGAGCTTCTGTACTGAAAAGGTAGGCAGTTGAGGTTGAAGTACCTGTGGGACATCTGTAAACAGATAACTATATTGATCGGAAACTCTGGCAGTCTCTGATTCCATGTTTGTAATGGGGAGATTGCATTCAGTTATTGTTTTAATTAGAAATGTATGTAAATCTCCTAGCAGTCTCTAGCACATAAACTCTTCTAAAACATTAATTATTCCTTTCTTGTCCTTTTATATGCATGTAGGGCTCTGTTTATACCTCTTGAGGATCCTTAGGGGCTGCATGTCTTCCCTGAGAACTTATGAAAGGGTTGCTTCCTGGAGTGAAACCCTAAGATCAGCCACATACAGAAGTTGAGAGCAGAGATAAATAATTGGCACTATCTTGGCTCCTGGGCTGGCCTAATTAAAGGTGAACATATCTAAAGAGTACTTTTTCATGTTTTTCCTTATCAGTAAACAGACTTTGTTCTGTGAATCCCTTCAGCCATTAATGCCAGAAGAAAGGTGAGGGCCAAGACCAAAAAGATAGAGGAGGCTAGTGGGAAGGAGGAATGGAAGACTTTGAGTTCAAGGTGTGATACCAAAAGGAAAGAGACTGGGAGGTTCTTTAGCTCACATAGATAAGTGGCCTGACTCCCTCAAAAAGCTCTCACCTAAGAGAGGCTGGGCTGAGAATACAACAACGCAGTCCCCAAGAAGCTGTGGGAGAATAGAAGAGAGAGGCTGCTCCTCTTCCCTGCTCCATGCGGCCTGGGGGAGAAGGCAGCAAGGTTTCTGCAGAGAATGCAGAAGACCTATGGCTCCTGAATGACCTGGGGCAGAGGTGTCGAGAAGATGGTGGCCACTCAGAGGTCTGTGGCCAGAATGAGGCAGTTACTCAGTATGGGATACCTCAAGACAAGAGACAATCATCCAGCACTATGGATTTGAATGCTGTGGTTGCCAATGCTATGTGTGAAATAAAGACGTACATACATAATACATTTTTTTTAAAATTTTACTTTAAAGGAACAACAGGTACACAGAGACCCATTCAAACCAACAATACTTGTAAGATACTAGTAAGGACACACCCCCCAGACTAGAAATCCTCCCACTGTTACCATGGGGTTGCATGACCTTTCCCTTGCACCAAGATGCCACATCAGGAAGAAGGGAGGAGACCCTTTGGAGGAGAGAAACAGCCCCATCACAGTGCTTGAATATTGAATTTGATCCTCTAGTTTTTCCAAAGAGAAGAAGTTTAGTGTAAATAACCCACAATATTTTAAAGAGGAAAGCAATGACTATTACTAGTCTCACCCTTTGACCTCTCCACTTCTAGGAATAAAAGCTTGTAAGAATATTTTGTTCAGTTATAGGAAAAATAACAGCAATGTTCTTTTGCACACCTAGGTTATAATGTATATATTTTAGGCCCAGCTATACAATAATATACTAATCAAATCACAACAAAAATGTGAGATTATGAGTCCTGGGAGGAGGCAGAAGAAGCATTTAGATAAACATTCTGGGCCAGTCAGAGCAGTGAACTCAAAGGCGAAAGGATTCTCAGTGTAGAGGTACATACACAAGATTATGGCCCTAGAACTTCAAGTATTTCTGACCCCTTTGTCAAGACCATCCCTACTGTGAGAATGTTGAATCCCATGATATTACCTAGTGCTAGACAGCTTCCACTTCATCTCACTTTCTTATTCAAACACTATGCCCACAGAGCCACCGTCTTGATCATCTCTTGGCTCATCAAGTCTGTCTCCAGGAAGTTGTGTTCTGGCCACAGGAGGTTTGGATTCTATCATTCATGGTACACTTAGATATGGGCTCTAATTATAATTTTGTTTCCCATGTAGCTTGACATGCATTTAAATCTCCCACTTCTTGTCTTTACCACTCTATCATAAAGATGATGAGTAATCAGAGAGCTGAGGAAAGATAGGGAGAAAATTTGTTGATTATCCCAGTGCAAAGTTCCTAATCTCAGAAAGTTCTGTTTCTCAAACTTCTCTCCATCTCCATTTCTCCCACCCTGGTCCAAACAACCCATCAATCCTCATCTAGACAGCTGTACAACCTCCTGGTCATCATTTCTGCTCTGCCAAATCTTTACAGCTAAATTCAGATCACATTACTCTCCTGCTAAAAATGCCCCAGTGGCTCACACTAGAAATAAATGTTTAAATCCTCATGTCCCCACGAGGGCCTTCAGGTCTGGGCCCTGACTATCTCTACATCCTCCCTCCTTTCTCTCTCTTCTTCACCCATCTCCTCTACCACATCATCCTTGTCACCGTATCCCCATACCTGGCTTCTCAAGACCACAAGACTTTGCCTTTCTCCCCTCTAATGTCCTAATCCAGTGCCCTCCTAGCATACATGTGTCTCCTGGGGTGTCATCTCCTCTTCAATTCCTGGCAAAGCTCATTGCTCCTGAACATAATACCCTACCTTCTTCTTTTTAAAAGCATTTATCACTGCATAAGGTGTACATTGCATACTTATATTTTTTACTCCTCCACTGTTGTTTAAAAGCCTAACAAGGCTTTTTAAGTTTATCACTGTGCCCCTCACTCCAAAATTAGTACTTGGCATGCAGAAGGAGTTCATTGAATACTGAATGAATGAATGAATGAATGAAGAAAATCAGCTTTCTGGTGCCACCCTTGATCCTCTGTGCATGTTAGATTTCTCTCAATCCAGGGTAATATAACGAGCCTGTCTCTAGTCTTCAAACCCTGGAGTATGATCCTAAAATGTAGCTAATAGAGAAAAATGGCTTCCTTCTCTTACTGTGGAGTCAAGATGGGTTTGGATTCTAGGACTTCCTCACTATGTCTCTCTACATAAGACACCTAACTTGTTGGGCTTCTGACACCACTCATTATTCCTATCTACAGTTCTCTGGTCATCACACACTCATCTGTGGTGCCTAGTGGACTCAGAATTTCTCTGAGACAAGACTTCCTTACTAAGCACTAAGCTCAATATCTTGCCAGTAGTGTATCCTCAAAGGATCAGCTCTTTAACTGATTGCCCCCCCTTATGTTCTCCTTATCTTTATCTCTCTCTTTTGCTTATAGAGGCATGCATTTAAATCTCCCACTTCTTCTCTTTACCACTCTATCATAAAGATGATGAGTGATCAGAGAGCTGAGGAAAGATAGCACACTTAGCAAACTATGGACTCAAGACTGCATCTGAATTATAGCTCTCCTAATTTACTATTTGTGTGACCCTGCACAAAACAGTCAACCTCTCTTGGCTCCCTCCTCTTTCATATATCAAACATGGATAACACTAGCTACTTCTCAGAGCTGTAATAGGAATGAAAGATAATATATGTAAAGCATCTAGCAGTTGCCTGTTAACCAGTTTAACTTCCTACCACATTCAAGAATTCCAGAGATGGCTCCATGGGTAGTAGACAAATAGATGCCTAGGAAGCTCAGACTCTGAAGCCAGATTGCCTTCACTCAAAGCCTGTGCTCATCACTTATCAGCTCTCCAGTACATGTCACATAAGCTCTCTGAGCCTCAGTTTCCTCAATAATAAAAAGGGAATAATAGTATCTAAATCACAGTATAGGGCCCAGCAATTAATAAATTCTAAACACACAAACATATACACATTACTGGGTATTAGTGGACATGATGTCCCTTTTTAGTTGAAAATGTGTTTTTAAAAAAAGCCCATCAAGATACTCTCCTGTCTCTACATGCTGGAAATTCAACTCTCCTCCTCCATCTTTCTCCCTCTAAAA
Organism: Taxidea taxus jeffersonii; assembly: GCA_003697995.1. Lineage (NCBI taxonomy): Eukaryota > Metazoa > Chordata > Mammalia > Carnivora > Mustelidae > Taxidea > Taxidea taxus. Next base: position 15,337 of record ML103734.1, on the reverse strand, counting down.
CCTCTTTATTCCCTCATCTTTCAGCTTATTTTATCTCTTTAATATCTCACTGAAAAGTATGTCTTTCTCCTCATATTCAATATTTCTTTGTGTCATTATGAGATGTAACTAGAGGATCCAGTCTGTTTGAATGATTCTTTATCAAATAAAGCTGAGTTACAATGTACTCTGGGGAGCAAAAGCTGAACTTTGGTGTTTTTTTCATCAAATCATATTTATTAAGATCTTGTGTTCCTAGCAATATGCTATTCTTAAAAATATTTCAAATATAAAAATTCCACAGCTCCATATTGGAAGAGGGCTTAAAGAAAATGTAAGGAACAAAATGAAAACAACTATTGTATTATAGCAATGACCATGTAGGTCATTTAATTAATTTTTAAAATGCCTTCTGTGTGGTTGATCCATTATCTGATTAGTAAATTGGGGGAAATTTATATTTCTGTATCTCTTATCTAGCTCTGGTTCTTCTAAAAGAATAAGACCAGGCAAGTTTTTTAGTGTCTCATTATGCCAAGTTTTCTCTATATTTAAATTATTATCAAGTAATAGTTACTTGCCAGTCATTATTTTAAAAGGTCACTGAGATGAATAATTTTTGAAGGAAAATGCAGTTGCAAAATAAACATTGCCCATCATTCTTCTATTAAGTGTATGTTAAATGATTTTTTTAATTTTTTTATTTAATTTCTTTTCAGTATAACAGAATTCATTGTTTATGCACCACACCCAGTGCTCCATGTAATACATGCCCTCCATAAAACCCACCACCTGGCTCCCCCAACCTCCCACCCCCCACCCCTTCAAAACCCTCAGAATGTTTTTCAGAGTCCATAGTCTCTCATGGTTCAACTCCCCTTCCAATTTCCCTCAACTCTCTTCTCCTCTCCATCTCCCCATGTCCTCTGTGTTATTTGTTATGCTCCACAAATAACTGAAACCATATGATAATTGACTCTCTCTGCTTGACTTATTTCACTCAGCATAATTTCTTCCAGTCCCATCCATGTTGATACAAAAGTTGGGTATTCATCCTTTCTGATGGAGGCATAATACTCCATAGTGTATATGGACCACATCTTCCTTATCCATTCATCCGTTGAAGAGCATCTTGGTTCTTTCCTCAGTTTGGTGACCATGGCCATTGCTGCTATGAACATTGGGGTACAGATGGCCCTTCTTTTCACTACATCTGTATCTCTGGGGTAAATACTCAGTAGTGCTATTGCAGGGTCATAGGGAGGTTCTATTTTTAATTTCTTAAGGAATCTCCACACTGTTTTCCAAAGTGGTTGCACCAACTTGCATTCCCACCACCAGTGTAAGAGGGTTCCCCTTTCTCCACATCCTCTCCAACACGAGTTGTTTCCTGTCTTGCTAATTTTGGCCATTCTAACTGGTGTAAAGTGGTATCTCAATGTGGTTTTGATTTAAATCTCCCTGATGGCCAGTGATGATGAACATTTTTTCATGTGTCTGATAGCCATTTGTATGTCTTCATTGGAGAAGTGTCTGTTTATGTCTTCTGCCCATTTTTGACATGATTATCTGTTTTGTGTGTGTTGAGTTTGAGAAGTTCTTTATAGATTCTGGATATCAGCCTTTTGTCTGTACTGTCATTTGCAAATATCTTCTCCCATTCCATAGGTTGCCTCTTTGTTTTGTTGACTGTTTCCTTTGCTCTACAGAAGCTTTTGATCTTGATGAAGTCCCAAAAGTTCATTTTCACTTTTGTTTCCTTTGCCTTTGGAGACATATCTTGAAAGAAGTTGCTGTGGCTGATATCGAAGAGGTTACTGCCTATGTTCTCCTCTAGGATTCTGATGGATTCCTGTCTCACATTGAGGTCTTTCACCAAGACAGCTTGGTACTGGCATAAAAACAGACACATAGACCAGTGGAACAGAGTAGAGAGCCCAGATGAACCCTCAACTCTATGGTCAAATAATCTTCGACAAAGCAGGGAAAAATATACAGTGGAAAAAGGACAGTCTCTTCAATAAATGGTGCTGGGAAAATTGGACAGCTATATGTAGAAGAATGAAACTCGACCATTCTCTTACACCTTACACAAAGATAAACTCGAAATGGATAAGACCTCAAAATGTTAAATGATTTTTTAAATGTATCGCGTTAAGCCCCTGCAAGCCTTGCTTCCCATAAAAAGTATTTCTTTCTAGTTTATCTCTTGGAGAAGAATTACAAACAGTTATCTATGTGTACAGAAATTGTTTTCTGTATTTCTGTTTGCCTTGTGATGTAGAGGAAACAATACAACATTGGGGGTCATGAGGTTCTGCCTTTGAATCCTGATTCACCACTCACTTAACTGAGTTGCCTTGGGCACATTACTTGATTGTTCCAAGCCTTATGTTATCTGCAAAACAGACAAATAATCCCCTACTTTATAGGATTGCTGTGAAGATTAAAGATAACAATGTATCTAAAGCACCTACCTCACAGAAAATAACCAATAAATGGTAGGGGTTTTAAAACACTGCATATATTAAATTTTGCATAAAAATGTAAATACCTGCCTGCTTCCTGGGATAACTCATTTGAGTAAAACACAGTTATACAATACAGCTAATGTGAAATAAATGGGATAGAATATATGTGAAGGAAAAAAGAAATACTGTAACAAAAACAACTAAGTGTTCATTCCAGCTCTCAGCTTCCAGGCAGGCAAGGCAATAAACATAGTTCTCATGAACTAACAGAGGGAGGATGTCATAGCAAAGAAAGAAAAGCAGTGTTCTGGTAAAGTCATCTAAACCATATTTAGCATACTTAAACAGAGAGAACACAAAAATATCTCAGGAATAAATGCCTGAAATTAACAGGCTATAGAGTAGAAGTGTGTCAATAGCATTTAATTTTGCCCACTTTAGATAAAAGAACTGAGTCTCAAAAGTTTAAGCAATATACACAAGTTTACACTCTACTAAGTGGCAGAGATGAGATTTTGGCTCAGGACTTCTGCTTAGTGTGTGTGTGTGTGTGTGTGTGTGTGTGTGTGTGTGTGTGTGTGTGTTGTTTTGTTTTTGTTTTGTTTTGCCTTAAAAACAGCACAGAAGAAAAACAATCATAGACATTGTTCTCAGGGAACTAGGTTTTGGAGAATGAAGCTCTACATAGATTGACCTTTCATTAAGATCCCCAATTTCATGAAATAGGTCAGTGTGTACCAGCGGAGGGATTTATTTTTGAAGATTTATTTATTTACTTAGAGAGAGTGAGATAACATGTGAGAAGGGGAGAGGCAGAGGGAGAGAATCCCAAGCAGACTCCCCACTGAGCATGGAGTCTGACACCTGTTCGATCTCATGACTCAATGAGATCATGACCTGTGCTGAAATCATAAGTCAGATGCTTAACCCACCAAGCCTCCTAGGCACCCTGAGGGGGATTTGTTTTTAAAGATCTAAATGCTGACTTTCAACTGGGGTTTGATCCCACTGTTTGAAATGTTAGATATGGTATGCAATCCTTTTCAGTTGACTTTATGTGTTTCCTGAAAAATCTGATATAAATAAGGGACTACGCACAAAATTTCAGTCTGCAGGAATAGTTCACTGTACTAAAACATGGCCACAAATATCAAGCATTCAAATAGATACAGCTTCCATTCCCCCATTTAACATAAATGTATTGAGTGCTTGTGAAGTTGCATTCACCATTATAAAACCAGAAGGAGACAGAGTGATGATTTAAACACAGCAAACACTTTTGAAGATATCTCAGTCTTGTCAGAAAGACTGATGGATAAACAGGTACCAAGCATTGTGATGAATGCCAGATGCTTTTATTTTTAACTTAACAGAATATAGGTGGCCCATGGTTTCAGCAAACCAAAATAGCCATCAGGGACATCAGGTTGGACTGCCCAAGAAGCAGACTCTGAGAATGATTTTAGCTTGCAAGAGCTTATTGAAGAGTGCTACTGGGATCAACATAGTGGAAGAGAAAGGAAGGAAACAGCATCCAGCAGAGGGAGAAGTCAAGCTCTTATGAAGGTCCAAGGACATGGCAGACCCCCACGGGGAGGCCTGCAGACCTCCATAGCTGTCCTTTATTGGGATGAGAAGGCTGGGATTTGTACCCTTTGAACCCATCAGTCATGGAATACAGATCAGCCTAGGAAAGGGATGTGGCCTTAGGCAAGGCAACTGTGCAGCTGAGACAATCCCCAAAGGGACTGAAGGTGGAGGGCCACCTGCCAGGGAACTTCCCAACAGCAGGGGCAACTGTATTTAGGCCTTCCAGTGACATCTGGGTGTCACACCCCAGCAGCCATTGCAGGGACCTAGACCCTGCATCCTTCCCTTCCACCATCCTCAGCATGTTGGGTTTTTTGTTCTGAAAAGATCTCTTAATAACTCACAAGATCCTACCTGCCTCCAAATATGACATTCCCACACAAGAGCATACAAAATAGAGAGGAAGCAAAGGAACCGTCAGCTCATACTATCCTCTCTTCAGAGAAAAATATTTCCCAAAGGGTCACCAGAAGGGTTTTGTTTACAGGTCACTAAGCACAACTGCTGCCAGAATACAGATAAGGTTTGTTCTCCAGGAAGACAGAAAATGGTCTTTGGGTTGTGTTATGGAGTGAATGCCTGTGTCCCCCAAAGTTTATATATTGAAATCTAATCTAAATTAGATTGAAATCTAATCTAGTGATATTTGAAGATGGAGCCTTTGGGAAGGTGATAAGGTTATGAGAGTAGAACACTCAAGAATGGAATTAGTCTTCCTAGAAAACAAGCCCTTGTGATTTCCCTCATCCCTTCTTCCATGTGAAGACCCATGAAGAAGATGGCTATTTATGAATCAGGAAGCAGACATTCACCAGACCCTGAATCTGCCAGCACCTTGATAGTGAACTTCCCAGCCTCCATAACTATGAGGTGTGAATATTTAAGCCACCCAATCTATAACAGTTTGTTAAAGCAAACAACTGGACTAAGAAAAATAGGTTGGGTTAGAACTAACCTCAGTGCCATAGTGGGTTATCCAAGTTGCACTGGAGATTTGCAAGTGGGGTCCCACACAGTCTGCCCTGCAGGGAAGAAGAGACTATTCAAGTGGTATCCATTTAAGGCTTCCTTCCTTGGGTTCTTCCCAGGGTATTGTTCTGAGGCAGGTAATTCTCTGAAAGCTAATACCTCTCAGCCTCAGTTTCTTCATCTTTAAACTGGAAATAATTATAACAAACTAAAGCAGTTACAGAAGTATAGGAGATAATGGAGTTGAAAGCATGCTATAAACTTAAGGAATCAGGAAACTGGTAGGTAGGAATAGTGAGTAGTGTTAATAATACCATGTACTGAAATTCATTAATGTAAATCCACAAAAACAAGAGGAGCTTAATACAGACAGAATTCAATAAAACATGCCATTAATTTAAAGACATGATAAAAAAAAACACTCCTTAATACTTTTTGTGCAATGATCTTTGTCAAGCAAATTTGGTCCCATTTTCTTCCTGGTTAAATGTTTTCAAATAATCCCCAAGTCTTCTTGTTAAATGTCAAGCTCTTCACGTTAGCAGACAGAGGTTTCCCGGTCATGCCCTGCTTTCCTCTCTGTTTGGTGTCTCTCAGACCCTAAGCCTCCCCCAGCCACAAATTCTCATAGTTCCCCACATGAATTAAATCTCTTCTCACATGTTGTCTTTCTGCCTCAGATGCCCACTGCACACCTGCTCACCTGCTGCCTCTCCATCCTTGACACTATTGAGCCCTCTCTTCATTTCTTATGCCTCCTTAACTTTCCCTCAGATTGAGATGCTGGTTCTGGAGCTTGCCCTGTTAATATCACTGTTGTAGCACACTCTACGCTTTGTCATTTTCACTTTTGTATCAACATGAAACCTGATCACCTTGATGGCAGGAGCTATCTGATGGCAGGGGTCTGATTTGTCTCTGCCCACCGAGTTTGTGCCATGTTCTCAGTACCTGTGTGTGTGTATTGAATGAAGGCATTGCATGCTATGTCTCAATATAGTTTGTAGATGTCCAGTGTTGTTAGGGTCATGGAATATTGGAGTCACACTGCATGAGTTTGATCCTGGATCTACCATTTTCAAGCTATATATGACCCTTAGCAAATAGCCTCTCTGTAAAAATTAAAAAACAAATAATAAAAGCTAAATAAGAAAAATTATGAAAGATGCCCAGGAGTGCCAGGCACAAACACTCAATAAATGTAGTCATTATGGGGCACTTGGGTGGCTCAGTGGGATAAGCCTCTGCCTTCGGCTCAGGTCATGATCCCAGGGTCCTGGGATTGAACCCCACATTGGGCTTTTCTGCTCAGCAGGGAACCTGCTCCCCCCTCTCTCTCTGCCTGCCTCTCTGCCTACTTGTGATCTCGCTCTCTGTGTCTAATAAATAAATAATCTTTAAAAATAAAAAAATTTAAAAATAAAAAAAATGTAGTCGTATGACAATAATGATGATAATAGGAAGAAATCCCATGGATATATATCATCTCTTATGCTATTAGATGTCAAATAATATTTTGAATTATTCTTTGACTCCAAGAATGTATATGGGATTCTTTATATTGTATTAGATTTGTAATAGGAGCTCAATTACTATTGATAAATAATAAATAGCTAATATATATGTAGCACTTGCTATGTGCCAAATAGTCTTCTATAGGATTTCATGTACATTAACTGATTCTCTCCGATCCTTTGGTAGCTACCATTTTTATTCCCATTTTTTGTAGCTAAGGAAACTGAGGCACATAGAGGTCAAATGACTTACCCTGGTGGTAAGTGGCAGTCCAGCTCCAGAGTCTTTTCTCTGAGTCTTTTACTCATCATGAATGAGTCACTGAATGAATATGTCTCATCAGTTAAACACATTCAGCAAAGGGATCTATTCATCCTATTTTCAAATCTACTATAACTTAAATTTATCAGTCTGTCTCCTTTTTTTTTTTCCCTTGAGCAACGTTTTACATGCTTCTGCTTTCAGTTTCCCCACAGATATACTATGAAGTGGAAATGAATTGCATGGAATGTGATGCTAGAACTGAAAAGCCCAGTGTGTCTGCATCTCTGTGTTTAGCAATTAAGAACATATAGATTGGTATATTCGATCAAAGTGGTCTTGTTGTCTAGGGCCCACTCTGTAGCCAAGAAACACTATCAGCATCTCCACCTGTGATGTTCTATATGACCCTGGGCCAGGCTAATCAGGTGAAATGTTTAACTACATCAGCTTATAGCAGCGAACTCAAAGAGTAAATTTGAAGCATGGTAGGGATCAGAAGCCAAAGAATAAGCTGGTGAAGTAATAAAAAGAAGGATAAAGTATAGCCAGATACGGGGAAATGAGGCAGGTGTTGGAAAGCCATAATAATCCACAATAGACAGAAGCAGGTCAGCATAAGTGGGACCATTGAGACTGCTGTGGTGATTGTTTTATTATGTCTAATTAAGACATTAGGGAAATTTCCAGACATCCCAGTTACCCTTAGTAACCCTTTACAAATTTGTCTTCAGTGAACTTACCTAAAAAACAAATTTAGCCAGAAACTGAATGTTGAAAGAGAATAGAACTTACAAATCATCTAGTCATCTTTTTTGTTTTAAAAAAGTCAACTTGGCCAAGAAGTTGGCCCATAATAACTCAATTAAAGTAACATATTTTACAAGATTGTAGCTGCTATAGAAAGTGATATTTCCTCTTATTCATCCTAAATTTAGTGTTTTTAATTTTCAAAGATGTCCCCCACCCAAATCTACTTTGGGAATACTGTAATTGAGTAATAAGTCAAAACTCCCGTACAGATATAAACTCCAGTCTTCCATGTAAAAGTCCTTAACTTATGAAAAATTATTTTCACCATTTCATAAAGGAGCCATCCATTCACAAACGAATGATTGAATGTGCATAATGAATTTCAGTTGAATGAATGCAGAGTGGCACCATCCTTATAGTCAGTTTGGGATTTCTAATACAGGACCTTGAAATGTGTGTTACAAGTAGATACAGTGCAGGGAACTGGGGCTGTATTGTCTGATTCAGAATTCCAAGCTCTTTTTAACAGATAAAGAGATTGAACATGTTGGCATCATGAGCTTTCCAGTGTGATGCACTGAGGACAGATATTACATATGTAATGTTCAGGGAAAAAATGCTTAACATGAATCTTAACTTGGAGAAATAATCAAGCAAGTCATAATAAGGAATATTCTGAAAAATAAATGAACTGTACTCTTTAAAAGTTTAAAAAAGTTTGTTTAACTTTAACATTGAAGGAGATTACTAACATGATGAGTAAATTCACTGTGATTTGTGATTGAGTCTTGGGTTAAGAGAAAAGCTATGAACTGTATTATTGGGACAATTAGATAAATTTAAATATTAAGGGTATTGATTGAAATTGTATTGATGTTAAATTTCCCACATATAATCACTGTTTTGTGGTTATATAGAGCCTTCTTGTTCTATGAAAATACATGCTGGAGTATTTGGAGGTAAAGTTTCTTGATGTTGGCCATTAATTCTAAAATGGTAGCCCCCCCCAAAAAATGTAGGTATGTGCAGATGTGTATGAATGAATGTACACACACACACACACACACACACACATACACACACACATGAACACTGTAAAAGCAAACATGGCAAAAGTTAACAATGTTTGAATCTAAGTGAAAAGAATATTTCACTGTTCTTGTACTGTTCACTGAAAAGACTGTTCACTGTACTATTTTTATAATATTTATTTACATTTGAAATTATTTAACATAAATAGTTTGGGGGGGAAAAGAAGGCTTAAAACTCTAAACCAGATAGAAAACATGAAACCTGCACATAATAGGCAGTTACACAATATGTTGAATAAATAAATAAAAGGATAAACATTTTGGACATATTCTTCATGCCCAACTCCATATTCCCGCTCAATCCTTTAAGAGCCATAAGTACCATCATTAAAAACTTCTCCAGACTAAGATTTTATCTTACTCGAAATTTCTAGTCAAGATGAAAATATTATTGGAAAGATCAACAATATATATTTACCCTCATTTTCTATTTAAAACAATAATTTTCCTGTCACAGTTCTAAGAAAAATTGCTTAATGTTTTCTTTCTTCAGTTTTCTATGAAATAGGGAAAATAACTCACTTTTTTCTGTAAATCACATAATTATAATATTAATTAGGGTAGTATATTAAAATGCTCACACTTAGCACTTAATGAATGCTAGATATAATTATTATTAGGTATATGCAAATTCTTTTTGTTTAGGTATATGCAAATTCTTTTTACTTTCCTAGTACATTCAAAGGCTTTATTCTTGCCATGTTTTCCATATTACTTCGCAGCATAATCATAGTATGACAATGATGGCTGAAAAATAGTAGGAATGCTCTTGTGCCCAGCAGTATCAGAAATGTTTCACCTACATGCTACAATTTTATTCTTGCAAACTTCCTGCAGGTTATATCTATTATTAACACTTTTTATGAGAAACCAAGATTCAGAGTTGTTAAGAATCTTACTTAAGTTTAAGTACCTAGTAGGTGAAGGAGCTAAGATTGAATCCCAGTATGACTCCACACCAAGGCCCTTAACCAGTACAACATTTTGGCTCTGACTCTCTATTCATTTTAGGTAGGTAAGACTCCTCTTTGAACCTCTCTTAATGTACTTAACGTAAGAATACCTGCCTTAATGTATTCATTATGCCCATTAAAGCAACTCTATTCAAGCCATATTTCCACAGTAGATTATAAATAGATGATAGATGGTGAAGGAAAAAATAGATGATCTAAGAGGATGGGACTTAGATTAGGAAAAGAAATTTCAAATGCAAGTTTGGACTCTAGCCTTTCAAGTGTATAACTTTGACCAAGTCAAGTACTTATTTTTTTTAATTATTTTTATTAACATATAATATATTATTTGCCCCAGAGGTACAGGTCTGTGAATCATCAGGCTTACACATTTCATAGCACCATAGTCTATACCCTCCCCAATATCCTAATGGACATCAGAACCACCCAACCACCACCCTATCCCTATCCCCCTTCCCCCCAACAACCCTGTGTTTCTTTTGTGAGATTAAGAGTCTCTTATGGTTTATCTCGCTCCTGATACCATCATGTTTCATTCTTTCCTTCCCAACCCCACATAAACACCCTGCCCTGCCTTTCAAATTCCTCATATCAAAGAGATCATATGATAGTTGTCTGTCTTGGACTGACTTATTTCACTCAGCATTATACCCTCTAGTCCTATCCATGTCATTGCAAATGGCAAGATTTCATTTCATTTGATGGCTGCATAGTATTCCATTGTGTGTGTGTGTGTGTGTGTGTGTGTGTGTGTGTGTGTGTGTGTATATATATATATATATATATATATATATATATATATATATACCACCTCATCTTTATCCATACATCTGCTAATGGACATCTAGGTTCTTTCCATAATTTGGCTATTGTGGACATTGCTGCTATAAACATTCAGATACATGTGCCCCTTCAGATCACCAAATTTGTATCTTTAAGGTAAATCACACTATCTAGTAGTGTGATTGCTGGGTAATAGGGTAACTCTATTTTGAACTTTTTGAGGAACCTCCATGCTGTTTTCCAGAGTGGTTGCATCAGCTTGCATTCCCACCAACAGTGTAGGGGGGTTCCCCTTTCTTTGCAACCTTGCCAATATCTCTTGTTTCCTGACTTGTTAATTTTAGCCATTCTGACTGGTGTGAGGTGGTATCTCATTGTGGTTTTGATTTGTATTTCCCTGATGCCCAATGATGTGGAGCACTTTTTCATGTGTCTGTTGGCCATCTAGATGTCTTTGCAGAAATGTCTGTTCATGGCTTCTGCCCATTTATTGATTGGATTCTTTGTTCTTTGGGTGTTGAGTTTGATTAAGTTCTTCATAGATTTTGGATACTAGTCCTTTATTTGATATGTCAGTTGTGAATATCTTCTCCTATTCTGTCAGTTCTCTTTTGATTTTGCTGACTGTTTCCTTTGCTGTACAAAAGTTTTTGATCTTGACGAAGTCCCAATAGTTCATTTTTTTAAATTTTTTATTTTATTTATTCATTTGACAGGGAGAGAGATCACAAGTAGGCAGAGAGGCAGGCAGAGACAGAGAGTGGGGAAGCAGGCTCCCTGCTGAGCAGAGAGCCCTATGTGGGGCTCGATCCCAGGACCCTGGGATCATGACCCAAGCCGAAGGCAGAGGCCTTAAACCACTGAGCCACCCAGGTGCCCCCCAATAGTTCATTTTTGCCCTTGCTTCCCTTGCCTTGATGTTTCTAGGAAGAAGTTGCTGCAGCTGAGGTCAAAGACGTTGCTGTTTGTGTTCTCCTCAGGGGTTTTGATGGTTTCCTGTCTCACATTGAGGTCTTCCATCCATTTTGAGTCTATTTTTCTGAGTGGTATAAGGAAGTGGTCCAGTTTCATTCTTCTGCATGTGGCTGTACAGTTTTCCAACACCATTTGTTGAAGAGGCTTTTTTCCATTGGATATTCTTTTCTGCTTTGTCGAAGGTTAATTGACCATAGAGTTGAGGGTCTATTTCTGGGCTCTCTATTCTGTTCCACTGATCTATGTGTCTGTTTTTGTGCCAGTACCATGCTGTCTTGATGATGACAGCTTTGTAATAGAGCTTGAAGTCTGGAACTGTGATGCCACCAACTTTGGCTTTCTTTTTCAACATTCCTTTGACTATTCGGGGTCATTTCTGGTTCCTTATAAATTTTAGGATTATTTGTTCCATTTCTTTGAAAAAAATGGATGGTATTTTGATAGGGATTGCATTAAATGTGCAGATTGCTTTAGGTAGCATAGACATTTTCACACTATTTATTCTTCCAATCCATGAGCATGGAATGCTTTTCCATTTCTTTATGTCTTCCTCAATTTCGTTCATGAGTACTTTAAGGTTTTCTGAGTACAGATTCTTTGCCTCTTTGGTTGGGTTTATTCCTAGGTATCTCATGGTTTTGGGTGCAGTTGCAAATGGGATTGACTCCTTAATTTCTCTTTCTTCTGTCTTGCTGTTGGTATATAGAAATGCAACTGATTTCTGAGCATTGATTTTATATCCTGACACTTTATTGAATTCCTGCATGAATTCTAGAGTTTTGGAGTGCCATCTTTTGGGTTTTCCACAAAAGGATTGTATCATCTACAAAGAGTGAGAGTTTGACTTCGTTGCCAATTCAGATGTTTTTTATTTCTTTTTGTTGTCTGATTGTTGAAGATGGGACTTCTAGTACCATGTTGAATAGCAGTGGTGATTAGTGAACAGTCCTGCTGTGTTCCTGACCTTAGGGGAAAAGCTCTCAGTTTTTCCCCATTGAGAATGATATTTGCTGTGCATTTTTCGTAGATGGCTTTGAGGATATTAAGGTATGTACCCTCTTTCCCTACACTTTGAAGAGTTCTGAACAATAAAGGATGCTGTACTTTGTCAAATGCTTTTCAGCATCTATTGAGAGTATCATATGGTTCTTGTCCTTTCTTTTATTAGTGTATTGTATCACATTGATTGATTTGGAGATGTTGAACCAACCTTGCAGCCCAAAAATAAATCCCACTTGGTCGGGGTGAATAATCCTTTTAATGTACTATTGGGTCCTATTGGCTAGTATTTTGGTGAGAATTTTTGCATCTGTGTTCATCAAGGATGCTGGTCTCTAATTCTCCTTTTTTGATGGGATCTTTGTTTGGTTTTGGGATCAAGGTAATGCTGGCCTCCTAAAATGAGTTTGAAAGTTTTCCTTCTATTTCTGTGTTTTGGAACAGTTTCAGGAGAATAATAATTAATTCTTCTTTAAGTGTTTGGTGGAATTCCCCTGGGAAGCCATCTGGCCCTGGGCTCTTGTTTTTTGGGAGACTTTTTTTTAAATATTTTATTTATATTTGACAGACAGAGATCACAAGTAGGCAGAGAGGCAGGCAGAGAGTGAGGGGGAAGCAGGCTCCCAGCTGAGCAGAGAGCCTGATGCATGGCTTGATCCCAGGACTCTGAGATCATGACCTGAGCCAAAGGCAGAGGCTTAACCCACTGAGCCACCCAGGTGCCCCTTTTGGGAGATTTTTGATGACTGCTTCAATCTCCTTCCTGGTTATGGGTCTGTTCAGGTTTTCTATTTCCTTCTGATTCAGGTTTGGTAGTTTATACATCTCTATGCTTTCTTCCAGGTTATCAAATTTGCTGGCTATAGTTGCTCATAATATATTTCTTATAATCCTTTGTACTTCTTTGGTGTTGGTTGTAATCTCTCTTCTTTCATTCATGATTTTATTTATTTGGATCCTTTCTCCTTTTTTTAATTTTGATAAATCTGGCCAGGGGGTCATCAATCTTATTAATTCCTTCAAAGAACCAGATCAAAGTTTTGGTGATTTGTTCTGCTGTTCTTTTGGTTTCTATTTCACTGATTTCTGCTCTGATCTTTATGATTTCTCTTCTCCTGCTGGGTTTAGGCTTTCTTTGCTGTTCTTTCTTCAGCTCATTTGGATGTAGGGTTAAGTTGTGAGCTTGAGACCATTCTTATTTCTTGGGAAAGGCTTGTATTGCCATATACTTTCCTCTCAGGACAGCCTTTGCTGTGTCCCTCAGTTTTTGAACCATTGTGTTTTCATTTTCATTTGTGTCCATGAATTTTTTCAGTTCTCCTTTAATTTTCTGGTTGATCCATTCATTCTTTAGTAGGATTTATCTATAGCCTCCATGTATTTGAGTTTTTTTCCAACTTTCCTTTTGTGATTGAGTTCTAGCTTCAGAGCCTTGTGGTCTGAAAATATGCGGTAATGATCCCAATCTTTTGGTACTGGTTAAGACCGGATTTGTGACCCTGGATGTGATCTATCCTGGAGAATGTTTGATGTGCTCTAGGGAAGAATGTGTATTCTGTTGCTTTGGGATGGAATGTTCTGAATATATCTGTGATGTCGATCTGGTCTAGTGTGTCATTTAAAGCCTTTATTTTCTTGTTAATCTTTTGCTTAGATGATCTGCCCATTTCAGTGAGGGGGTGTTAAAGTCCCCTGCTATTATTATATTATTGTCAATGTGTTTCTTTGATTTGCTTATTAATTGATTTATGTAATTGGCTGCTCCCATGTTAGGGGCATAGATATTTAAAATTGTTAGATCTTCTAGTTGGACAGACCCTTTAAGAATGATCTAGTGTCCTTCCTCATCTCTTATTATAGTCTTTGGCTTAAAATCTAATTGATCTGGGAGGAGTCAAGATGGCGGAGAAGTAGCAGGCTGACACGACATCAGCCAGCAAGAGATCAGCTGGATAGCCTATCAAACCATTCCGAACACCTACAAATCCAACAGGAGATCGAAGGGAAGAAAAACAACAATTCTAGAAACAGAAAATCAACCACTTTCTGAAAGGTAGGACCAGCGGAGAAGTGAATCCAACGCGATGGGAAGATAGACCCCAGGGGGAGGGGCCGGCTCCCGGCAAGCGGCGAGGCACAAAATCAGGACTTTTAAAGGTCTGCTCCACGGAGGGACATCGCTCCAGAGGCTAAACTGGGGTGAAGACCTCACGGGGACAACGTGGACTCAGGTCCCGCGGGGTCACAGAAGGATCGGGGGTGTCTGAGTGTCGCAGAGCTCACAGGTATTAGAGCGGGGAAGCCAGCTGCGGAGACAGAGCTGAGGTTTCCTAGTGGTCTGTGACATGGACTGGTGCTCTGTGCGAGGGGTCCCCACAAGATCCGGGGAGACTCCGACCCGGGAGAGCTCAGGGATCTACGGGGTTCAGAGACTCCAGGTGGGACTCTGCCAGAGACAGAGACACTTGGTCACAGGCTGGGTGAGCTCGGAGCGCTCCCAGAAGCCAGTGAGACGGGACTGCTTACGCACGATTTTCTCTGAGCGCAGTCTCCCGGCGTGCGCGATCTCTGGGCGCGCGGTTTCCGGGCGCGCGCAGTCTCCGGGCGTGCGCGGTCTCCGGGCACAAACGTGGGCTGGGGAGACTGGAGGGTTTAAATGCTTTTCTATGAAGGCGCACTGAAGACTGGGGCCCCTAGCTCTCGGCTCCTCTGAACTGGAGATTGGGAGGCCGCCATTGTCATTCCCGTCCTCCAGAACTCTACAGAAAGCGTTCAGGGAACAAAAGCTCCCGAAAGCGAACCTGAGAGGATTACTTAGCCCAGCCCCTGGTAAGGGCGGTGCATCTCCGCCTGGGGCAAAGACATCTGAGAATCACTACAACAGGCCCCTCCCCCAGAAGATCAAAGAAATCCAGCCAAGACCAAGTTCACTTAACAAGGAGAACAGCGGATTCTTATCTGGACAAAATGACAAGGC
>ML103733.1:219127-245413 GCA_003697995.1 Taxidea taxus jeffersonii | reverse complement strand
ACCCATTCATTCTTTAGAAGGATGCTGTTGAGTCTCCATGTATTTGTTCTCTTTCCAAATTTCCTCTTTTGATTGAGTTCTAGCTTCAGAGCATTGTGGTCTGAAAATATGCAGGGAATGATCCCAATCTTTTGATACTGGTTGAGACCTGATTTGTGACCCAGGAAGTGATCTATTCTGGAGAATGTTCCATGGGCACTAGAGAAGAATGTGTATTCTGTTGCTTTGGGATGGAAAGTTCTGAATATATCTGTGATGTCCATCTGGTCCAGTGTGTCATTTAAGACCTTTATTTCCTTGTTGATCTTTTGCTTGGATGATCTGTCCATTTCAGTGAGGGGAGTGTTAAAATTCCCTACCATTATTGTACTCTTGTCAATGTGTTTCTTTGATTTTGTTATTAATTGGTTTATATAGTTGGCTGCTCCCATGTTAGGGGCATAGATATTTAAAATTGTTAGATCTTCTTGTTGGACAGATTTGAGTATGATATAGTATCCTTCCTCATCACTTATTATAGTCTTTGGCTTAAAATCTAATTGATCTAAGGATTGCCACCCCAGCTTTCTTCTGATGTCCATTAGCATGGTAAATTGTTTTCCACCCCCTCACTTTCAATCTGGAGGTGTCTTCAGGTCTAAAATGAGTTTCTTATAGGCAGCATATTGATGGGTTTTGTTTTTTTTATCCATTCTGAAACCCTGTGTCTATTGATTGGGGCATTTAGCCCATTTACATTCAGGGTAACTATTGAGAGATAAGAATTTAGTGCCATTGTATTGCCTGTAAGGTGACTGTTACTGTATATTGTCTCTGTTCCTTTCTGATAATACTTTAAGGGTCTCTCTTTGCTTAGAGGACCCCTTTCAATATTTCCTATAGAGCTGGTTTGCTGTTTGCAAATTCTTTCAGTTTTTGTTTGTCCTGGAAGCTTTTTATCTCTCCTTTTATTTTCAATGATAACCTAGCTGGATATAGTATTCTTGGCTGCATGTTTTTCTCGTTTAGTACTCTGAATATATCATGCCAGTTCTTTCTGGCCTGCCAGGTCTCTGTGGATAAGTCTGCTGCCAATCTAATATTTTTACCATTGTATGTTACAGACTTCTTGTCCCATGCTGCTTTCAGGATTTTCTCTTTGTCGCTAAGACTTGTAAATTTTACTATTAGATGGCAGGGTGTGGGTCGATTCCTATTGATTTTGAGAGGTGTTCTCTGCACCACCTGGATTTTGATGCTTGTTCCCCTTGCTATATTAGGGAAATTCTCTACAATAATCCTCTCCAGTATACCTTCTGCTCCTATTTCTCTTTCTTCTTCTTCTGGAATCCCAGTTATTCTAATGTTGTTTCGTCTTATGGCATCACTTATCTCTCGAATTCTCCCCTCGTGGTCCAGTAGTTGTTGGTCTCTCTTTTGCTCAGCTTCTTTATTCTCTGTCATTTGGTCTTCTATATCACTAATTCTCTCTTCTGCCTCATTTATCCTAGCAGTAGGAGCCTCCATTTTTTATTGCACCTCATTAATAGCTGTTTTTATTTCAACTTGATTAGATTTTAGTTCTTTTATTTCTCCAGAAAGGGCTTTTATTTCTCCTACAGGGTTTCTCTAATATCTTCCATGCCTTTTTCGAGCCCAGCTAGAACCTTGAGAATCGTTGTCCTGAATTCCAGATCTGACATATTACCAATGTCTGTATTGATTAGGTCCCTAGCCTTCGGTCCTGCCTCCTGTTCTTTTTTTTGTGGTGAGTTTTTCCACCTTGTCATTTTGTCCAGATAAGAATCTGCTGTTCTCCTTGTTAAGTGAACTTGGTCTTGGCTGGATTTCTTGTTGATCTTCTGGGGTAGGGGCCTGTTGTAGTGATTCTCAAGTGTCTCTGCCCCAGGCAGAATTGCACCGCCCTTACCAGGGGCCGGGCTAAGTAATCCTCTCAGGTTCACTTTCAGGAGCTTTTGTTCCCTGAACGCTTTCCGTAGAGTTCCGGAGGACGGGAATGAAAATGGAGGCCTCCCAATCTCAGGCTCAGAGGAGCCGAGAGCTAGGGGCCCCAGTCTTCAGTGCGCCTTCAGAGAAAAGTGCTTAATCACTCCCGTCTCCCCAGCCTCCAGCCGCGCTTGGAGAAAATCGTGCGTAATCAGTCCCATCTCACTGGCTTCTGGCTGTGCTCCGAGGTCACCCAGCCTGTGACCAAGCGTCTCTGTCTCTGGCAGAGTCCCACCTGGAGTCTCCGAACCCCGTAGATCCCTGAGCTCTCCCAGGTCGGAGTCTACCCGGATCTTGTGGGGACCCCTCGCACAGAGCACCGGCCCGTGTCACAGACCACGGCTCTAGGAAACCTCGGCTCTGTCTCTGCAGCCGGCTTCCCCGCTCTAATACCTGTGAGCTCTGCGACACTCAGACACCCCCAGTCCTTCTGTGATCCCGCGGGACCTGAGTCCACGCTGTCCCCGTGAGGTCTTCACCCCAGTTTAGCCTCTGGAGCAATGTCCCTCCGTGGAGTAGACTTTTAAAAGTCCTGATTTTGTGCTCGGTTGTTCCGCCGCTTGCCGGGAGCTGGCCCTTCCCCCCGGGGTCTATCTTCCCGTCGCATTGGATTCACTTCTCCGCTGGTCCTACCTTTTAGAAAGTGGTCGATTTTCTGTTTCTAGAATTGTTGTTTTTCTTCTCTTCGATCTCCTGTTGGATTCGTAGGTGTTCGGAATGGTTTGATAGGCTATCTAGCTGATCTCCTGCTGCCTGATGTCGTCTCAACCTGCTACTTCTCCGCCATCTTGACTCCTCTCTCCGAAGCCTGGAATTTTTAACCAAGAGCACTTTGGGTTCCATGTCCCATGGAGGGAAACAAGGAAAAAAGCACAGTCCAGCCCTCCAGGGCTAAGAGAGCAGCTCACCCAGTATGAGGGGCAGCCCACCTCCAGGCAAAGAGAGACTCATGGGAGAACAGATGAACAGGGTGGGTGGGGGTGTGTGGCCTCTGTGCTGCCCCCACTGGATGGAGAGCCTGTGAGGGTGATTGTCCCTTGGCCTTCATACCCCTGTTGGGAAGAGGAGCACCTATACAACACTCCAAGCTTTGTGAGCCACTAGTGGGAAGTAACTAAGAAGAACCCACTTGTGATTCTTAAAGCATTTGACATGAACTGAAACCGTACAAAGGAATTGTGCTTCTAGGGTTTTCTTGTGAAAGGTGGGAGTAAATGACCCACAGCCTTTGCAAAGAGGCTGCTAGAGTATTTCTAAGGCAAGAGTCTTGTTTTCATTCATGTACGTAAAGGGATCAACTCCCTGAAGCCAAGAATCCCTGATGGGCTGGATCAATGGCCACTAATGTGCCCATTTGGAGCTGGTAGGATGTTAAACAGGGATTTCAGAAGATTTGTAATTATAATTTAAGATAAGCCAGGGATGCAAATGAAGCTGACATTTAACTCCAAGTGGCTGACTGTGTATTGTGGTCTCAGGGTTCCACCAGCACCACACACCAGCTGCCTCCTGGTGCACCCCTGCCCTGCACAGTGCCTTGAGGAGGGAGCCCCTCTCAGATCACAAGCCTGGCCCTGTCCTGGGTCACAGGTGACAGACACTCCACCATTCAGACATCAGTCTGGCCCAGAGCCCAGAGGACTTCTGTTATTCAGGTGAACAGGCCCCTGCCACCATGGACCAGAGGGTAATTTCTGGAATGCCTGCTCCCAGTCGAGAAATAGCTTTCCAAGGAAAGTCCTTCCAGACAGGTGAAGGCCATCAGATGGAGGAACCGTTTCTCAGTGAAGCTCATCTCTTGGCTTTGTGGGACTAAATCCAAACCACACCAACAACTACCCTGATACCTTGGCAAGTTATATTCTAAACATCACATTCTGTGTCTTTAAGATGGGTATAACCATAATATCTACTTCAACAACTAGCACTGAGTAAGTGTTGAATAATTATTAAAAGAAATAAGCTTTTTTTTTTTTTTTCAGTTAAAACTGAGACTTGAGGCCACTGAACTACATACTTAAAAATGGCTTCAGGGGTGCCTCAGTGGCTCAGTGGGTTAAAGCCTCTGCCTTCAGCTCAGGTCATGATCCCAGGATCCTGGGATCGAGCCCCACATCGGGCTCTCTGCTCTGCGGGGAGCCTGCTTCCTCCTCTCTCTCTGCCTACTTGTGATCTCTGTCAAATAAATAAATAAAATCTTTTAAAAAAATGGCTTCAGTGCTAAATTTTAATGTTAGATACATGTAACCATGGTAAAAATATTTTTTTAAATTACAAAACTTATGGGAGCTTATGCTTTCATCTATGATAGAGGAACAGGGATTGAACTTACCCTCCTGTCCTAACTAAAACCCTGAATAAAACATATGAACCACTTTCCAGATGTCAGGCAGTAGTGCATGATGTGATCCCCAAGGGAAGAGGAATAAATAAGGGGAAAAAATTTCCAGGTAGAGTACAGGGAGGGAAACCCTCAGAGAGCCTGATGGTATTCCTGAGTTGTGAAGACAGAATTAAGAATTCAAGCAGGCCATGGTAGCTAGAAATCATGGGGCAGAGTACCCATGAGAAGAGAGTTGTAGAGCAAGGAGGAAGTTACAAAGGGAGACAGCACTGAAGATCTGACCTTGGCTGACCACTGATGAGTGTGTACATGTAAAGAAGTTACCTGGAAAAACAGCCAATAAAAGGAGCAGGCTGACCAACCCAGGGGGCTCACTCAGGGCTGGGAGCAGTTCATGTTCCCACCAGCCAAGATGGGGGCAATGTCATAATACACAGGGCATCGAAAGAATCCTTGGAAAGTGTTGTTTCAGCAATGGGGAAAAATTAGTGCTAGGCTAAAGGAGGCTCTAGAACCACCTAACAAAGCTTAAAAGCAAGCTTCAAAAAGATTAAAGTAATTTAACTACATCCCAGAACAAAGTCCAAGAATATGTAAAGGGAAACAAAAATACCAGCACCCATCTAGAATACCCATCACAGCATCTGGCATCCAACTTAAGAATTACCAGGCAAAGGGGTGCCTGGGTGGCTCAGTGGGTTGAAGCCTCTGCCTTTGGCTCAGGTCATGATCTCAGGGTCCTGGGATCGAGCCCTGCATCGGGCTCTCTGCTCAGCAGGGAGCCTACTTTCCCCCTCTCTCTCTGCATGCCTCTATGCCTTCTTGTGATCTCTGTCTGTCAGATAAATAAATAAGGAAAGAAAGGAAGAAAGAAAGAAAGGAAGGAAGGAAGAATTACCCAGGCATGCAAAGAAGCAGGAAAATATAACCCAAAATGAGGTGAAAAATCAGTCGATAGAAACAGACCCCAATGTGACATTGATTATGTAATTAATAGACAAGGACATTAAGACTTTTAAAAACTGTATTCTGTATGTGCAAGACAGGGAAAAACATGAACATGTTAAGGAGAGACACAGAAGCTCTAAAAACAAACCCAAAAAGAACTGAACTACTAGAGATAAAAAAAAAAAAAAACCAACAATGCCTGGGGGTGCCTGGGTGGTGCAGCTGGTTAACTGTCTAGCTCTTGGTTTTGGCACAGTTAGTGATCTAAGGGTCATGAGACTGACCACCACATCAGACTCCATGTTCAGGGCAAAGTCTGCTGAAGTTTCTCTCTCCCTCTCCCTCTGCCCCTACCCTCTGTGCTCTCGCTCTCTCTCTCTCTAAAATAAAATAAATAAATCTTTTGAAAAAGAAAATACAACATCTATAATAAAAATATAATGTGTGATGGCAACAACAGATTAAACATTGCAGAGTGAAATATTAATGAACCTGAAGGCATGGCTGGAGGTGCCATCTGAAATGAAACAGAAAAATAACTGTGAAAAATAAAATAAAGCACCAGTAACTGTGGAATGCTTTCAAGCAGCCTGATATACGTGTAACTGGAGTCTCTCCAGGAGCATGGGGAGGAACAGAAGAAAAGGTGGAGAGATGATGGCTGAGATTTTTGCAAATCTGAAGAAAACTATAAACTCATGGATCCAAGAAGCTCAGTCAAGCCCAAGCCCAAGAAATATGGAGAAAACAACACCAAGGCAAAGGACAACTGAGTTGCTTAAAGCCAGTGTGATAAAAAGAACATCTGAAAGTAGCCAGAGATAAAAAGGATACATTGTATGCCAAATAGCAAAAAGAAGAGTGGCAGCAGATTCCTCACCAGAAAGAATGTAAGCCGGGAGACGGTAGAGACACATCTTTAAAGTAGTGAAAGAAAAAAAACCACATACCTAGTATTCTATACCCAGCAGAAATATCTTTCAGTAAATGAAAGCTGACATGCTAAATCAGAAAGAATTCATCCCCAGCACCCTGGTACAACAAGAAACACTGAAGGAAGTCCTTTGGGCAGAAGAAGAATGATGCTAGATGGAAATATGCATTTATAGAAAAGAATGACAAGCACTGAAAATGGTATCTGTAAGAGTGACTATAAAAGGCTTTCTTCTTACTTTTAAAATAACTTTAAAAACTAAAGCAGAGAAGGCACCTGGTTAAGCATCCCACTCTGGATTTCAGCTCAGGTCATGATCTCAGGGTCCTGAGATCAAGACCTGACTCAGGCTCCGTACTCAGTGGGGAGTCTGCTTGAGATTCTCCCTCTCACTCTGCCCCTCCCCCTACTCACAAGCTCTCTTTCTAAATGCGTAAATATCATTGTAAAAAATAATAATAATAATAAAACAGAGGCTCTCCTTTGCCTGCCATTTAAATTGTCCGTTTTCTGGGGTGGAGAGTTCATGCGACTGGCACTACTGCTGCTTTGGCCTCTAGCACATGACTGAGGCTGATTATTTGCCCCTCCAGGCCTCAGTTTTCCTCATCTGTCAAATAAGATACTGTGTCCAGCCTGTTTTATGGGGTGGTGGTGAAGATAAATAAGCTGATAAACAACAAACCCTTTGTAAAATTAAAGCAACCTATCAACATGCCTGGTCTTGTTTCAGTTTCGTAGCCCCTTCCAAGGAAGCAGCTACTCGTGGCGAGTCTATCACAGATGCCAAGGCTGAAGGCTGTACGGAGCAGCAGGCCCGCGTCTCCTCTCTCCTTCAGTGGAGACCCCGCTTCTGTCCTTTGGTCTAGGTGTGATCGCTTGAGAACACATCTTCTGTTGCAATACACTCCCTCATTCTGGTCAAGCCGCCCCCCAGCAGGCCTGCTTATCCAACTCCCAGGAACACTGGGGCCGCAGTGGCTCTGGCTGGCTTTGCCCGGGAAAGGAGTTAGGTTCATGGAACAATACCATCTCCTGTCTGGGCATGAAACAAGGATTTGAGCCTCACTTGGAGTGGCAAGAGGCCCAGCCTCTCTGCCTGTTGACTCTTCCTGCTTGCTCAGGGGAAACAGGTGGCCCTGGGGTGACCCAGGCAGGGAGGCTGCACCAGTGGGCAGAAGGCCAGGCCCCAGTTTGAGGTTTAAGAATGACGAGTCATCCTGGGGTCATGCCCTGGGCTGGAGAGGTGCCCAAACCCAGCAGATTTATTCCAAGTTCCTCTCCCTCCTACTTTTGCTCCCACAGACATTTGCCAAGCACCCACCGCAGACCAGATTCACTGCCAGATGGTTTCTACACACTGCTTCATTTCTTCTTCCCAGCAGCCTGGTAAGGTTGGTATTGACATGCCCATTTCACAGATAAGGAAACTGAGGTTCAGTTAGTTGGCAGCACAGCTGAATCCAAGCCATTTGCTCACACCTCGAGTCCAGAGCCCTTTCTAGAGCTCCATGTCCCTGTTCTGCATGGCCTGGATGTTGGTACACTCACCGGGCACAGGAGTCTAGGAGGGTTTCAAAAGCAGCAGCAGAAGAGTAGCCCTAGCCAATGTTTCTGGAAGGGCGTTCTTGTACCAAGCACTGTGCAAACTCTTCACAGAAGCCACTCATTTAATCCTCAGACTAATTCTAAGAACTAAATATTGCTTTTCTCACCTGTCACTTTCCCGGCATTGCACAGTTGAGAAGGGCTGGGCTGGGCTTTGTAGCAGATCCATTATTTCATCCCAAAGAGGCCATGGGTCCTAGGTTGGTACTCCCAGGAGCAGATCTAGAGATGGCATAGTGTATTTGGCATGGCCAGAAAGCAGTGGCAGAGGGCAGGGGCAGTAAGACACCAAAGTGTAGGAAATCTTTAAAAGTACGGTATAGAGCAAGTCACCACTATGGGCCACCAGAACTTTATCCCTCTGGGGACCTCTGGTAAGCAGCACAGGACAGTGCTTCTCTGGGACACTGTTTGGTTTTGTTTTTTTTTTAAGATTTTATTTATTTATTTAACAGACAGCAGAAGTAGGCAGAGAGGCAGGCAGAGAGAGAGGAGGAAGCAGGCTTCCTGCTGAGCAGAGAGCCCGATGTGGGGCTCGATGTGGGGCTCGATCCCAGGACCCTGGGATCATGACCCAAGCCGAAGGCAGAGGCTTTAACCCACTGAGCCACCCAGGCGCCCCCTCTGGGACACTGTTAAAATACTGATTCTGATGCACCAGGTGGGGGTGGGGCCCAATATTCTGTACCGCTAACCAGCCGCCGTCGGTGTCCACACTGCGGACCCTGGGACCGTGCTTGGAGCAGCAAGAGTGTGTAGAGCACACACCTTACAATTACCGGAGCAGAAGGCTGAGAAAGCTGGGATATTGAAGTCCAGCGGCTGTCCGGCATTGGCTGAGGCCTGCTGGGGTGGGGCACCACGGCCCCTGCTCACTGGGCTGCCCTGCCTGGAGAAGACCCTCCGGCAGGGCACTGTGTCCCCTACAGTCCTGTTGGAAGGGGCTGGAGCATGCATGCTAAGGGGGCCTGGTAGGGCTGACAGCTTCACTACGTGCAGGGTTGTCCTGATCCCACTGTCCTCCCCGCCCAGGGCTCCATCGGTGGGAGGGAAGCCTGCGTTCCCCCCACGTTAGGTGCTAAGAGCATCTGAGTGAGCCAGAGAGAGCCCCCTCCGCCCGCCTCCACAGGGGCCCCAAGTGATGTCCAGAGACCACTGTGCTGATCCTAAATCCAGTCCAGGCCCCAGATCCCTGAATGGGGCTTCCTTCCTATTTCCTCAGCCATTCTTGAACTTAGGAGAGTTTCCTGAGGAGCGAGGGCTGGGGCAGTGGAACTGGCCACCTCATTCAGCCCCGGGTGGAGTGGGACGGAGAGGCTACCCCTGCACGGAAAACTCAGAAGGTGCAGGTGACAAGGCAGTGGCAGTCGCGGGGTGGACCCCTCTCCTCCTCCTTGTCCTGAGAGGATGACTTTGCTGCTCTTCTTTAGATGGGCCTGGAAAGCTCTGGGTTCAAGCCTCAGCTCTGCTGCTTAAGAGCTGTGAGGGCCTGGGCAAGTTCCTTAACCTTTTAGGTCTCGACGTCTTCATCTGTAAAATGGGGATAATTGTCCCCCATCACCAGACTGTGAGGCGGGGCCCCTAGCCCAGGGCCTTGTGTGTGGTAGATGTGCCATAAACATGAGTGGCTATTGTCACAGAAGAAGAGAACGTTCCTTCTTGCCGTGTCATTCACTTTTCAACTGGGGACAGAGTTCTGCTCTGATGAGAGGTCAATGTTAGCAAAAGAAGGACATGTTTGTGGTGGTGAACGAAAAATTTGAATGAAGCTGTGGAAAAGCTTCAGCAGGAAGAAGTCAGGATAGCTGGTGACACTGTGGTGGGAGGTGGGGACCCAGGAGTGGAGCCTGCATGCCCTAGAGGATGGGGTTGCAGGAAAGGGAGAAGGGCTGGGACGGAGGGACACTCCAGGCTGTCCACCTGCGGGGGGCCTCTGTGTGACCCGGGAGGGGCAGTGACAGCAGGAGGAAAGACATGCTGAGTGCCCGCTTGAGCCAGGAGCCCTGCACCCCTGCGCTCCAATCCCAGCTCCCCCACTTACACCTGCGTTGTCTTGGGCAAGTCACTGGGGGTCTCTCTGCCTCCATTTCCTCTTCTGTAAAGTGTGGGGAGTAGAAGAAGCTGCTTTGTACGCTCCTGCACACAAAGTGTCAGCCACGGGTCCTGGTATACAGCCAGCGCTCAATAAACGGTCGCTCTGCTCAGCCTCCCTGACAGGCTTCAACATTCCATGTCAGTAGCTCTTCTTCTTTTAAAGATCTAGTTATTTATTTGAGAGACAGAGAGTATGGGAGCTGGAGGAGGGGCAGAGAGAGGGGAAGCCGACTCCCCACTGAGAAGGGAGCCCATACAGGGCTCTATCCCCGGACCCCAAGATCATGACCTGAGCCAAGACCAGGAGTTGGTGGCTTAACCCATGGAGTCACCCAGGCACGCTGCTAGTCTTCTGTCTCAAATCCTTTGCTAAAAAGGGCCCCGTACCCTCAGGCGAGGGAGAGTCCAGGAAACAAGAAGTGTCATTGCTTTGCACCCTTCACCCCAGGACCTGCATGTGGATTGCTGGGGTGGGGCATGGCCCTTGTGCCCATGTTTGTTTGCTGAGAGCCCCTCCAGTGGCAGCGACAAGGGAGGGTCCCATGGATGGAGCCAGGTCCTTCAGTGACCCCTGTCCCCCCTTCACCCCACTGTGGAGTCCTACAGAAGAGGGAGGGAGATGCTGGGACCTGGGGACCACCCTGCATACAGGGGCCATGCCCCGCCCGGGATGGGCAGAGCAGCGGTGTTCATCGGGATGCTGGGAGCCTAGCCTGGCCTTTCGGAGCAGACCTGCTGTTTACTCTAGATGCAGAAAAGAATACGAAGTTGATGAATTTGGGTCCCTGCAGAACAGCCGGGTTCCACATCTAGCAGACGCAGGGTCCCCACGCTCCTGAGTCAGCTCGTGGCCCTTCCTTGGTGCACGTGAACACCCCTGGCCCCCCTTCTTCCCTTGATTCATCTCCAGCCTCCACCGCACGCCCGCCGGCCCTACCATCAGCTGGAAGACGACTGTGCTTGGTTTTGCTTTGTTTGTTTTTGTTTTTAAGACTAGGCTTCTGGTAAAATCATCCCACCCTCCATCTCATCACTCAAAACTTCATCACTTGGTGTTCTTTAGCTTCTTTTCAATTTGATTCATATCCTGCTTTCTTCAAAGAGATCTGAGGTGGCTACTGTCACAGTAAAGGAACAGTAAAACCAACATTCGTGAGGGACAACAGAAGAACAACATGCAGAAAAAAGGAAGGAGAAAACAACTTACCAAGAGCCCTTGGCTGAGGGAAGTTGCAGGAAGAAAGAAACAGGGAAGCAGACATAGCCTGTATCTTTCGCTGTATACAAGTTCATCACGGGGGCGGGGGGGGGGACAAATAAGCAGAAACCCACTGGTTCTTGGCTCTGAGCTTTGAGAGGATTTTGTCATGGGTCATCAGATATTTGGCTCTGGGTCCTTGAGTAACTTAATGGACAACAAATGGTGGTCATAAACACAGAAGACTTCCTCACATTGATGGTTTCATCCATCCATTCTCAAAACAAGATGAGTGCATAATAGAGCACGTTTCTCTTGAGGGGTTCACAAAGATACCTTATAATAAAGCAAGCCAAGAATTTAAATGTTTCATTTTAAAAGATTTTGTTCACAATACTAATAATGTGATTAGCATTTATGAATGATGGCAGATTATCTTCAAAACCTGAAGATTCAGGGTCCTTCCCAGAGTGAGATCAGGAGGAGTTTACCCACAATGGCAGAGAGATTTGCCACCCGTAAAGGCAGCTCTCTTTGTTGGTGGAGGAATTAGTTTTCCAGGGCCTCCCTAACCAACCACAGCAAACTAGATCTGAAAAAGACGATCTCTCTCTCTCTCTCTCTCTCTCTCTCTCTCCTCTCTCTCGCCCATTAGCCCAGGGCCACTCTGGTTTATTCATCAGTCTTTTGTGATCTTGGTTAATGGTAGTCTGCTCTGCTCCAACTAAGTCCTTTGGAAGCGGTTGTCAAAGCCAGAGAGCAATTCCTTCGAGATGCTAATTCAGGAAGTAGATAAGAAAAGGCCTGACCTGAGAGGTGGGTGGAGGAGAGGAAAGATCCTAGAGAGAAAGGGTGTACTTGAGCTGGAGGAAGTGGAGAGCAGACAAATGTCCTGTGGGCTGAAGTGGGGAGATGGTTTAGGAGTGCTTGGCAGTGGGGGCGGGGAGGTGGCAAAGGAAAGGCCTCAAAATAGCACCGAGTGCAAGGAAATTGGGACAAGAGGAAAGGAACTGTGAGAAGCATGAATGGTGCTTATATGTTGTTTTTCAAAGAGACGATGCAAACTAAAGATCGAAAATTCCTGGGTGTTTTGTTTGTCATCTTTTTCTTGTTGTCACTGTTGATTACTTTGGCTATTTGATGGGGCTTCTTTGAAAGCAACTCTATGTTTCTACAGGAGTGCTGCCCAAGAGAGACAGTATCTGGGCTGCATATGTTATTTCAAATAAAAAAGTGGCTAAAGTAGTAGCCACTTTAGAAAAATAAAAAGAAACAGGTGAAATTAATTTTAATAATATATTTTGTTTAACCCAATGTATCCAAATATTATTGCAATATGTAATCAATATTTTCAAAGGTATTAATGAAATGTCTTACATTGTCATTTCCATATTGAGTCTTTAAAATCCAGTATATTGGGGCGCCTGGGTGGCTCAGTGGGTTAAAGCCTCTGCCTTCGGCTCAGGTCATGATCCAGGGTTCTGGGATCGAACCCCCCCCCATCGGGCTCTCTGCTCAGCAGGAAGCCTGCTTCCTCCTCCTCTCTCTCTCTCTCTGCCTGCCTCTCTGCCTAATTGTGATCTCTGCCAAATAAATAAATAAAAATCTTCAAAAAATTAAAGAAAAGAAAATCCAGTCTATTTAGAGCACTTCTCAATTTCAACTGTTCTGGAGTGGCCGTATCTGTGTGTCAGCACAGACAGTGGCTGGACTAGGTAGTTTTGGGATGCTTAAGGATAAAGTGATAAAAATAGTGGTAGTAGTAATTAATAATAATGGTCATTTATTGAGCCTCTAGTATGACACATGTCACATTAACCCTCTTTTTCATGCACCATTACACTTAATCTTCTTAACCTTACAGGGTGTATATTATTACCTCATTCTGTTTGATGCTGAAACAGAGCATCAGAGAGGGTGAGTGATTTGCCCAAGATCACACAGCTGGTAAAGGGCAGAGGTGGGACTGGAAACTTAGTCCGCCTGACACGAGCACCTGGCTTCATTTTCTCTGGGTCAGCGAAGAGGCCGGCCACCGCCCCGGCTCTCCCCAGCCCCGTCCTGGGAGCTCAGGCGCCAAGGATGGACTTTCTTTCCTGATTAGTGGAGCAGTCATGTTGACTTGAAAAACAGACCAGAAAGAACATTAATTGTACAGCTGAGCATCCTATGTGACTGAGAACAGGGCGGTAACAAGACGCCTGGACTCCCATCACCTGGAGGAAGCTGCAAATTCAAGGCCAGCGACCAGGTTAACAAAATGCAATTGTTCTCGATGACACTTACTTAGCAAAGAGCCAGGGAGAGAATTGATTGTCATTAAAAGCCGGACAAGAGCATCGATTGTCCCCCCCAGTGATGATTTGAGGATTCTGACTTATCCATGCTGAGCATGTCGGGGCAGACACACTGTGATGTGATTTCCTGCACAGAAAACAGGCTCCAGCATGGCCAGTCAGGGTGACAGAAGCTGGAGACCGAGGGCCGGCCAGAGGCAGGGGCTGCCTAGGGCATGCCCACGCCATCCCATGCCCCACCTCCCCCTCCCCGCCTACCAGCCACAAACTGCAGGAGACGAATCTGAGTCCGCACTGGCCTGAGAGGTGGGAGATTGGGGGTGGGGGTGGGCTGGGGTAGGGGTTGTCTCTTCTCTGGTCCTGTTTGTTCTTCAATCTGTGACATTTTAGCCAGAGTGAAGTCTCAGATGGCTGTGCAGGACAGACACCTGTGTGCAGTGGATGGGAGGCAGGACCAGAGTGCTGGCCTCGGGCCTGTGGCGTCGTTTCATTCCTTGGCCTTCCTCAGCTGAGCTCAGCCTGCCATAGCTAGAGTGAACCCCGGGCTCCATTCCCTGCCTTCACACCAGCCAACAGCGGTGAGGAGTGGAGAGACGGGAGGGAGGGGGAGACAAAGGCCGGACTGTTCTTTGCAACCGGTATTTTTAGGCCTGAAAAAGACCACCCACCACTGAGAAGTTTGGGGAACGATATACCAGCTGCCAGCGAGACACCCATGAATCGCCACAGCTAGATTTGGGGAGGTGAGCACGCCGGAAGGCAGGAATCACATTTCTCATCGGCATCCCGGCACCTACCCGGATTGGCACATAGCAGTCGCTGAAAAACAAGTGTGGGTTGACTGTGAGTGAGAAGGAGAAAAGTCTATTTTAAAACTTTCTGAATCTATTTCTTCCTAATCTTTTCATGTCTTTGGACAGGCTTAACTGTATATGCCACGCTGGAAAAGGAGTCATGTATTTAAAAATAAGTAAGTGCCAGAAGTACCCAAACTCACCTTCTGAGTTGGTGTTGTTATTGTTGTTTTAAAGGAAGCCCAATTATTTTAAATGCATTTGACTATATTTAGAGGCTAACTACATGCTAGATACGGCAGTCCTCTAAAAAGGCTTCCCATCGACTGAAGAAATACCACTAAACATCGTACTGGAATGTCCTGATTGTAAACAGGAGAAGCCTGTCTGCAAACCGTAGATCTATAGTCTCATGGCAATATTCCTGGACTGATTATTGCAAGTATGGTTCGTAAGCTCTTGGCAAGGAAGCCAGTTTGGGCTCACTAAGATACAATAAGTGAACGAAGGGAGGAAGGAATGGATGAAAAAGCCATTTTATCCATTTTATGAGGGATATGTTCCCTAAGACCTCACATAATTTAATACATACATAAATCACGACTAATTCCGCCATAGGAATAAAGTAGGATTTACATCACTTCAAGTTTTGTATGTTCAGTGAAACTTTACTCTTTCCCATTGCCTTCTTTCAGATTTGCATAATTCATATTAGCATAGAGTATGACTCTATTTCCTCTTTTATAAAGGAAGACTATGGATTTGTACCTGGAGATCAAGGATGTGCTGATAGTTTTGATTGGATGGAGAAATGTAGGCTATATTTTCATAAAGCCAAGTGCATCTGCCCTCAGAGCGTGCTGATCAGAAGGAAACTGACCTACCAGGAGTTCTCCAGAACCAGGCCACAGGGCCTCAGCTTTGTCCAAGTCAATATACAAAAGACATCTGTGATCCAACAACATCTGGAGGGAAAGCAAAATCAGGACCCTCACACCGTCCCCCAGTGGTAATCTCAACTAGCCTTGAACAGTGGACCAAATCTAAGGAGGTGGCATTTAAGAGAGAGAAACAAGCAGAGGGAGAGGCAGGCTCCCTGCCCAGCAAGGAGACTGACGCAGGACTTGATCCCAAGATGGACTGGATCATGACCAGAGCGGAAGGCAGACGCCCAACCGACTGAGGCGCCCCAAAGTCCTGCACTTTGATCCCAAATTAATATCTGGAGAAGGACACCAATGGCTGGGACTTACTTGTTTTAGTTAATAGCAAGTTCAGTCTGAATCAGTGACATGATGAGTCTTCTGACAATAAAATTCAGTCTTTGGTTTCAGGAATAGAAACAGGAGATCTAGAAGGGAGGAGGTGACAGTCCCCCTCCTCAAACTTACCTGGAGTTCTGTTCTCAGCTCTTAGTTTTGATCACAGATGGGAACATGTCCAGAAGAGGGAAAGAGAAAAAGAGTAGATGGGACTTGAAATGTCTGTTCTGGAAAAGACTTAGGAAATTATCGTTTCCACACGGAGAAATGGTTGCTGTGTGCAAGAAGGGTTAACTTGCGCTCTTGTGGACTTCCAGGCTAGTCCGAGGACCTTCCCGTGAAAGTTTTAGGGGAGGAAATTTTTGTTTCAATGAGAGGACAGTTACAGGGTCTGAAGATAAAAGGGTCCCCCGAGTTCAGGTGACGGGTTTGGTCATCTTGGCACCACCTAATGGCTAATCAGAAACATGGTACAAAAGAGTCCGTGTACCTCATTTCCTTTTCTTTCAAACTCTTGGGGAGTTGCTTCCAGATGATTGAGAAAAGAGAAAACAAAGGACCAGAAAATTACGAGAAACAGTTGTAAAAATTACTTTGGTAGTCACGAAATGATAATTCAAACAGTAATAACACAGATTTTACCTGTTAGCAAGAAGTCAGGAGAAAAGTAAATTCCAGGGGCACCTGGGTGGCTCAGTGGTTTAAGCCTCTGCCTTCAGCTCAGGTCATGATCCCAGGGTCCTGGGTTCAAGCCCCACATCGGGCTCTCTGCTCAGCGGGGAGCCTGCTTCCTCCTCTCTCTCTGCCTGCCTCTCTGCCTACTTGTGATCTCTATCTGTCAAATAAATAATAAAATCTTTAAAAAAAAAAAAAAAGAAAAAGAAAAGTAAATTCCAATACTGATGAGGGTGACTTTGGTGTTTTCATTCACTGCTATTCACACTGACTCCTTTTGGAAAGCCTGTAGAGACAGACCTGTGACATTGCTAACTCTTCTGTTCCAACAGTCCAACAGGCTAGCTAACAAAAGATAAGTTGAAAATATGCAAATGGCCACATGCCTGAAGATAATCACTGTGGTATTACTTATCAGGGAGAGAAAAGTCCAAGCCATGTAAACAACAAACAGGGAACAGTTGAAGATGACAGGCATTCTCTCAGTAGAATTTATGTCTCATTTAAAAAGTCATGCTCAGGGCACTTGGGTGGCTCAGTGGATTAAAGCCTCTGCCTTCAGCTCAGGTCGTGATCCCAAGGTCCTGGGATCGAGCCCCGCATCGGGCTCTCTGCTCAGCAGGGAGCCTGCTTCCCCATCTCTCACTGCCTGCCTCTCTGCCTGCTTGTGATCTCTATCAAATAAATAAATAAAACATCTTAAAAACAATAAAAAGTCATGCTCATGGTAGCTATAGGGAAAATGCATAGGACCAAACACGATGTGTGCACCTGTGGGGGATTGCCACCTACAATTCTACAGATGTGATGATTCTAATTGCATGCCAGACAGATGGGTATGACAAAAGATAAGAAGGACAATTTCCTCCTTTGGGTCCAGCTTTGCCACTAGCTAGCTGTGCATCTTGGGCATCTTGGCATCTTGGGCAAATCCCTGACTTTTTCTGTGCCTCAGCTGCCAAGTTGGTAAGACAGGGAGTTGGGACTTAGTGGTGTCTAAGGTCCTTTCCAGTTTGAAGATGTGAATAGAATGGACCTAGTTTGTGAAGAAACTGTATCCCAGAGGGTTTAAGAAATCAGCCACGGCCTTGCTTTCGGACTTCTTCCATATTCTATATTTTTAGAAATCAGTTTTGAAATGAAGAGCAGATGAGAAAAAATAAAATTCCTTGATCTTTCTCAAATAAATTGCCACATTTTGAAGGAAATTTAGCCATATGCTCCCCGAGTACTTTAGTATGAAGGAGCATAACACAGTTCTCGAGTCATTAGGATACTTTATTCAAAAATGCCCAAGAATGACTTCAAACCGAGATGCTGCTGCTAGGATATTACTGAAATGTGCTGTCCTGGGAGGTTTATTCGCACAAAACAAAGGGAAGGGGTAGACATTTAATAAGCTGGTTTATACACTTGCATTTCAGTCTTTTTTTTTTTTTTTAATTGTCTTGCCCCAGTTCCTTAGTTTTGTACTCCAATCAGTGGAAAAATGGTCACTATGTTTGTGCATAACTCAGGCCCTTTTCATTCTTAGGGGTTCGAGAAACAGGGTAACAGACATGAGCTTTCAACACATAAACAAAAGCCTCTTCGTCATGCCCAGACTTCCTCTGAAACTGCCTTCATCTGTTCAGAACTCTCTGGAAGGGTGATGATTTCTGAGTTCAGACACTTCCTTTTCATCAGGCAGAGCAGTCAAGAGGGGAGGAGGGACTAGAGAAGAAACACCACCAGCACAGGATCAACACACAAAAGGGTCCTTGGGGTCCCTGAAGTACGGGGGAGAATTTCACTGCTCTGAGGAGTAAACTTTACAGACACTGTTTGATGTTTTCAGAAAAGAACCCATTTTCAATTGTCCAGGATGAATTTTTAAGCTTCAGGGACACCCACAACTAGATTACCTAAAAGTTAGAAGGAGAGCTTATGTACTATTTAGATACCAAATAACACATCTATCCAGCAAATCATTACATTTTCAAGGCAGAGTCTAGAATCTTCTAGTTTGGCTCCAAGAACCCTCTGACAACCAAATGCACAGCACAGCCTGGCAAATGCTGCAGTTAAAACCAGGGCAGGAAGGACAGACAGTCACTTGTAAGTGTGAGTTTTATTAGTACCTTTGATTTCTTCTTTCTCTGCATTTATACCAAGCTGCTTTTAATAAAGTAAAGACAATAAAATAAAGAGGCCCTTCGCTGACCTCTTTTCAGGGAAGGAATTGGGGTGTGAATTGAAGAGGGAGGAGGGGGTGGCCGGGTGCCATCTCGAGGGCAGAGAACCCAGCTGGGGAGGCACGTGAATACACAGTAAGGAAGTGAACACACATAGAAGCAGCTTAGAGACACACCTGAGTGCTGTCCTTGCCAATCAGTCACCTGGCAATACTTTGAACTTGTTCCAATAAGATCGCCCCTGCTTAACCCTCAGGAAGCTCTGCTCCAGAAAGAACGGCCCCAACCCCTTTGGGGGCCATTTAAGCCTGAGCATCTGCCTTCCGTGTCAGCTCAGGACTCCATTAGCTTGCAAGTCCCTGCAAGGCTGGCTCCACCTGTCACTGTCACCCACCTGTCACTGGGATAGGATTGGTGCTAAATGATGCTTCTTGAATTAAAAAATAGAAGTGCCTCTCGAGGATAGCATAAGCATCATTACCAGAAATAATATGCAATACCTAATTTGATGAGTTTGACTTTGGTGCAGTTTTTTTCTACCGCCGTGGTCTTATTTCAAGTCTTTGCTACTTGTCTCCTTTCTTACTTATACCGGAGTGTACCCCAGAGGACTTGCGTTTTGGTCTTCACTGCAGGTCACAGCTGAGTACCAGATTTCCATCCTTCCTCTCTTGCGTGGGATGGTCTATAGGCCTCTGGAGGTCCGATGAGCATTGGGAGGTGTTCTCATTTGGACAGAGCTCCCTCAGGTACTTGGACAGTCAGTCTAAATTGGAGTCTTTTTTAGCCACCTTGAGGTTCACTCAGGAAACACATTTACTATGGGCTTTTTATTGAGGCCACCCACCCATTACACTTGACCTTGAGCATACTCAACTTAGTCAACTACCTGATTCATCAGATTTGACCCAAAGGACTTTCTGCTTTCCTTCCCAACCACTCTTCCACAAATATTGAAGGTCTGTCATCTGGGAGGAGACAGCACAGCTCCGTAGATGATTTTAGCAGTGGGAACGGAAATGGCAGCAATGCCAACATGCGGGGTCCTGGGTGACCACGTTAAGTCTTGGGGGGAGGGGGCTTCTAGTGGGCTCGCTGGAATAGATGCACCCTTCCCGCACCTTGCAATAACACCTCGACTATAGGAGTTATGGGCTAAGACACCAGCGGCGGATGTGGGGGCCCAGCAGTGTGCAGGTCAGCTCCTGGAGTTCCTGCTGCGTCTGTGGGAATCCACAGACCTACAGGCTACAGTGAGACGAAACCAGCACAAGAGAGAACACCCTTTCTGCTCCTCCAGCATGGTGACTGGGGCCCCAAGATCTATTGTCTGACCACTCCTTCTGGCCATCCAGCTCCTTGCCGGCTCTGGGTTGTACTGTGGGGGTCACGGGTTGGTGATAGATTAAATCTACAAGAGAAGAAAGTTTCAGGGTTAGAAAAGTTATCACAAGAAACCCTCAAGACCCAGGAGAGGCTGGCAGGCTCTGGCCCCAAAGCAGAATTTTAGTGTATTGTTTGCCAGCTTCCAGATGAAAGGCAGAAATCTGTCTTAACGACAAGCTCTAAGCTCTGTGTTGGGAGGCTTGCTGTCGAATGATTCTCTGGGCCAGAGCTGAGAGCCACAAGTGAGAACAGCCTCTGGCAGGGAGTTTGTGTATCTGCAAAAGGTGTGTGTGTGTGTGTTTTCCCCACAAGAGAAGCATGTATGGGGATGGGTGGGCCCAGAAAGTGTGGCTGAGACCCTTAGAAAAAAAAAAAAAAGGAATCGAACTGTAAAGAACGGCACACACACCCTAGTGCTGGTGAGACACAGAAATGACTTTACTGCTCGGCATTTGCATGCGGACCGCAGTGCACACAGGACGACACAGCGTTGTTCTTCAATCGATGCAACTCAGTAATTTTTATTGCAACTGGAAGACAATACATCACAGAAACTTTATGGTAGGTCTGGGGAAAAGTGTTATTTACAATAAATGATGAAATAGTTTGTCTTTGGCAATATGATTACATATGAAGAATGCGAAATGCAAATATGGATCCCTCCAAAGCAACACCATCAGGTCCCTAAAGCTGGGCCGATCGTGCCTGCCTCCGCGTTGCTCCTTTAGTAACACAAACACAGCTGAACGTCACTTTCTTTCTCCTTCACGGTTCTCCCTTTCTATTCATGATATTGGCAGTTTCATACAGAAAATACAGAAAAAAAAATTGGCTTTTGAAAATTATTACTCTAGTAAATTATCATTTGGCCACGTAGGACTATTGGCCAGCAAAGGTCAGACGACCCTCAGCGTCGATAGTAACCTCTTGGTCTTCTGATTGCTTTATCACCGTTATTATTATTTTTTCTTCTGTAAAACAAAAACGCAACTCAGAAATGTTACAGAATCAGAGTCTAAAAAAATGTACAAGTGTGTAATGCTTCCCAGACACACCCGGATACTCCCCCCACCCCACATTTTCACCACGGCAGTAACAAGGAGTGAGTGTGAGTAACACAGCATGAAATTGACTACTGAATCAGCTGGGAGCCGCAACGGCCTCAACATACAGACTCAAGAAATGCTTCATGTTTAAATGACTGAGTTGTGCCAAGTTTCATCTAAAAAAAAAAACGGGGGGGTGGGGGCAGGGTGGGGGTTGGGGAACTCAGGCCGCAGTAATGAAAGGATGAGATACAATTTGTAGGTTGACAGGCTCACCATATCGAAGTCGGTGCGAATCCAATATGGAATATCAGTTATTTGCAAAAGGTAGGGAAGGCTGTTCTCAACTTTTGCAAATGAAATTAACAGTGGAAAAACACTGTTGAGTGTATTCCAAATAAGTAGTCTTGATTTCAACGCTAACGAAACGAACAGGAAGGGTACTTGTGAGCGTATCACAGTAAAGTCAGAAGTGATCTTTCACCCAGGTCTGATTTCAAAAGTAGGACAGACAGCAAAACGCAGCACCATAGACACATCGGGTTTCGGCCGTTAAAAGATGGATCATTTTGAAAATCGTTATTTTCCTTCCTTAATTTTTGGTCAGTGAAGCTAGCACTTGTTTGCTGAACTGTGGAAGAATGTCAGGTCACACACGCATTATTCATGATAAAAGCAACCGAGCTGACGAGTCTGTGCTTAATTCAAGGATAACCAGTATGAGAGAGAGAAAACAAGGAGTTAACCACCTCTGGTGCTCTCTCAAAGGTAGAGGGGTTAACAGATGAATTCACAAAGGTAGGCAGGTCTATACAGAACACTGAATGCCATGTGTAAATCCTCATGAAACTCCAGAAACAGGAACACCACACAATGTATATACTTTGATTTACACATTCTGTTACAAAGAAAAGACACCATTACAACTTTGTAACTGTGTTAACTGCGATATAAACCAAAGTCCCGAGTTTGGCAGGTAACTAAAAGAGGGTCATCACTTAGGTTATATAGCAAAAGTGTTGATGTATATTATATATAGTAGTATAAATAATAAAAAAGTATTATTTAAATTAGATCACAGTGCTGCATATGTGCATAACAGTGTTTGATATAGTATTGGAGGGCTGGGACCTACGACACTAAGGATTTAACTGTCAACACTGGTAAGTCACAATCAAGAGGGGACACAGAGTTCAAATGCGTTCTTTTGGTGGCAAAAATCCTGAAGATGAAAGAAAAATACTTCTCCACAGAAACATAAAAGTAAATTGCAACATCTGGGCAGCTGTGATCCACCAGAAAGAAACCGAGTCCCAACCTGAATCAAGTTTAAAGGGAAAAGAGAAGTCACATTGAATTTAACCCAATCCCATATGGAAAACCCTCCCATGTAGGTCACTTGTACAGAACTCTGATTCCTTCTCCAAAAGCCCTTTGAACGAGAGGCTCTTAGCCCCCCCTGCATAGCGCAGGGGTCACTGAAACGTGAGTTGGTAGCACTTGGGGCTGGGCAGGCCCAGTGTGTCCCAGGACTGAGCTGGGCACGAAAGCCATCAGGACGGTTTGCACTCTACAGAGCCCGCAGCCTGAAGTTGTCCCCGGGGCAGGAACACCATTCAGTGCAACGGGGGCTTCTGGAATGCCCTGCGGTAGCTAGGGCCACACCCAGCAAGGACCAGACATGCTGAAATGCCTCTCCAAGAAAAATCAGCTCTTGGGAAGAGCCTCCGACACATCCCCTTTTAAAGGCTCAGCCCCAAGACTGAAACCTGCCGCAGTCGTCTTGGCCATCTCAAACCACCACCTAAATGTGGGTTTGGTTCATTTGAGTTTCAAAGAGACAGCTTTATTTACCGAAGAACTCTTACAAGTATATTGATTAGAGAGGGAAGGAAAGTAGGAGCTTATGGTATATAATAAGGCTGGGAAAAATCTATGATGCAGACCCTTTCCACGTAGTACTAAAGACAATTAGAGTAGCATAAAAATAACTGTCTATGTGTATATCATTTAAGAAAAAAGAGGTACAGTCTCTTTCTCTTAAATGTGTCCGAGGGCCAACAGGAAGTAATTATAGATGTCACGGTGCTGATGTGTTCATGGTTGTTTTCCAAAGCATCTTTAAATATTGCTATAGTTCCCCGTCTCCCCCTCCCCCCCGCCCCATGTGAGTATGTGAGATACTGGAATGACACACGAAAACACCACTTCTCCCAGCAGGAGAAATGAAAGCAAAAACACCACACCCCTTGGAGGGTGCTCAGACGATCTGTCAGACTCATGAATACATACGGTAGTTTGGAAGCTAAAAGAACACCTGACGTTTGGGAAGGAATTCCAAGACGAAAGTGAATTACATTTGAGCAAAATATTCTTTCACAAATAGGCTTGTGCTTAAATCCTCTACTGCTCTTGGAGGAGGGAGTGAGAGAGAGTGCCTCCTGCCCCTTGGCTTGGCAAGGACATGGACAACCTCATTCTGCAATGAATTCACTACGCACGGCCACATACACATCAATACTTTTTTTTTTTCTCAACAATCAAAATACAAAGTTAAACACAATTGAGCCATTGTTTTGGTTATGCATAATGTGTATGCCTCCAAAAACAGAAGAAAAATAGAAAAAAGTACCCTCACTAAAGTTTCCCCTAGAAGTCACCCTGTGGCTCCTACACAGGTGCTGAGGGAGACCCAGGAAAATAACACTTAGAAAGCTGCCCGATGAGGTATTTATGCAAAAAGAGTGGTTCTGGAGTTAAGAACACACTTTTATAAGATATTTATCTATTTCTCAAAGAGATCAGAAAAGTAAATCACACACATTGCATTTTATTATTTTCTAAAAGAGGCCTTGGCTCCTTTAGAAAAATGAAATGAGGGGAGACAGCCCACTGTGGGGGTTTTGATTGGAAGAAGTCCCCGCCAGAAACAGTCCTGGATGTCTGCCTCTGCCTTTCGGGAGGGAAGTTTGAACTTGACCTCGGGGAAGGGAGGGGTGTGGATGGGGGCCGAAGGGGGTGTCTCCCGGGCTTCGTCAGCCCACAACACGTATCAGAGTGTCGCTCGGACACCCCAGGCCCAGATTTTGGGGTGTCAGCTATTTGGGGAGGTGGAGGGAACAGAGCACTTCGGCAATACATCCTTTCCCCATCTACACCTGGAACAAATAGGCTGGAAGCATTCAGGTTTAGGTCCTGAACTTGACCTGTCATATGGGCGTAGACCTTTTTTTTTTTCAGGCTCTCTCACCAGCAACCCAGAGGAAGCCAAGAACGGGGTCTGCACCAATTCGTTCCCTCTGTCCTGGCTGCGGCTGGCCTCTGGGCTCCACGATGGGCCACGATTCTGTCTCCCCAGTGCCCTTGCTCTCCCTCACCACCATGTCCTGAGCCCCGGTAGTGGGTTTTCCCGTTTGTGTTTTACGATTTCCCTCCACGTGGGTGGAAGATCATATTCTCTCAGAGATCTCTCTCTGGATCTCCCAAGATAATTTCTTTTAGGCAAAGATAACAGGCATTTCTGGTCTGCGTGACATCATCCCGTTGTCTAAATTCAGCTCTCATAATCTAGGTGGGCTTAATTCCAGGTTGGTTCGTGTGCTCAGGTGACAGAGGTGGCCGGACCCTCCTTCCCACTGTGAGACGGCGTTACAGGAAAACCGTCTGGGGCTGGTCCTTCCGACACCCGTGTCACTTCCTCCTTCATCACGCGTACCCTAACTCACACCCTCATCCAATAAGGCCCATTAGCGTGTTTCCCCTTCTTCTGGCTAATTTGCATAATTATTCACTGCCTTTTTGCTAGAACCAAATCACGGTAATGGTTTTCTCAAGTCAGCGTCCCATAATTCTCTTGATTCTATCATACACACTCACTACTAAGTTTGCCCTCAAATTATTGCGTCATGGTAAACATGTACAGACAAAGAGAAAGGACACACTTTTCAACAGAGAATCAGGGGGTCAGGGGCTGAAGTGTAGACAAGGCAGTACAGAGCTCCACCATCCAGGCCCTACCAGAACATGAAGATATTTTATATTGCAGAGTAAGATTCCCCAACAGTCAGAATTTGTCCCTGAAGAAGGTTAAACCTTAAACACCTGCTTCAAAAAACCAAAACAAAATAATTGGGAAAAAAAAAAAACCAACAAAAAAAATTAAAGAAAGAAAGAAAAAAAAAAAAAAGAGAAAAACCAAAAGAAACTCTAAGCCTAAGGGCTTAAAAATTAGAGGCATAGCCTTTTCTCTATTTTCTATATTTATATGAAAATAATTCATGCTTCATGCTAAATACATTATTTACCTTACAAGAACTTTGTTATTTTTGAATAAAAAAAAGTTTGTGTTTTGTGATTTTTTTTCTTTTTTTTCCTTTTTTCTTTTTTTTCTTTTTTCAAAGGAATCCATGCATTGTGGATCAGAAATTTCTGCTGGCTACACTGGCTGAATGTGGAAATCACTGATTTTTGCAAAGATGAATCCTGACTGACATTAATTGCAAACTCCATTTTGAGGGCAGTATAGGAGTTTTTTTATTTTTGTTGTTTTTTTGCCATGTTTTTACTTCTGTTTATCCATCAATGTGCCTTTAATCTTTTAAAAATACACCACAATACTAATGGCAGGTTCTGTAGCTTTTTGTTTTTTCACTCGGATCAAATCGTTTTGACAGACAGGAAAAGATCTGTACCATTATTTTCTTCCTTAACAGCTATTGTACTTTACTAAGACTTGATTTTCACTTGGGCAGTTAAGAAGATATAGCTTGTTCTCTGCATCAGTTCCTTCTCGTGTGTATGCGTGTGTGTGTGTGTGTGCGCGCGCGCATGCACGCGCGCAGGGCCAACCTTCAGGCTTATGGCTTGTGGAACATTTTCATAATTTAATATAGAACAAAATTCAATGATGAGTAACATCACTAAAAACTGACCCAGTTTCTTCTCCTTAGTCATTGACTATTGGTGTAAAAGGAGTGGTCCAGTGTGCCTACCTCCTCAGATGCTACTAGGCTTTACAGCGAAGAAGCACAAAGGACTGGAGACCGCCCCCGACTCTGCCCACCCACCCCTATACACTTCATGGCAATGAAACCCATAGCAAGGCCAAGGGTTCTAGCACAGCTGGGCGCCCCACGCTCTGAGCCTGGGTCTGCTCCGAGGGGACAAGGGTCCTTCCTTGTCCCCAGTCGCTTTATACGCATTCATTGAGCAACCCAAACTGGGTGGCCATGCTGACCTTTTAAACCTAAGGGTTGGGCCTAGTCGACGATGACTTTGCACACGTGCCTTCTAGGTGCCGAATGTGTGTCCCTGTGGCACGATCGCTGGCATCCCTATGGAGTCAGCCACGTGTTTCTGACAAAGCTGGAGGAAGCAATGGTAATTTTGGCTTTTTCAGTTTTGTCTTCAGATAATGAGAAGCTTTTGTAAAACAGCTGAGTGTCAATATGAGTTCTATGGCTTCAATCTCCTTTAAAAATAAAATTCTTAAGGGTTCAAAACAAAGGAGGGGCAAATTAAAAAAAAAAAAAAAAAGGAAA